>CM060334.1:50580385-50590385 GCA_030674155.1 Stramonita haemastoma
AGTACTTTTCTTCTTTTGTTCTTCCACACTTCTTTATGTCTTTCTTTTATCTTTGTCCTTCGTTATTTGCTGCCAATACTGTGGTGTTGTTTGGTTTTCGTTAGTGTTTTTTTTCCTTATAACCGATTTGTAAAATAAAAATAAAAAAATAAAAAAATTGAAAAGACGAAGGTCAATTTGAAATTATGCTGTGTACAGAAGTGAACTGCCAGAATCGATCAGAGCAGTGCAGACTACAATCAAATATTTTAATTTTCTTTGTGGGGATGGTAAGGGGGGGGGGGGGGGGGGGGGCAGGGGGCGGGGTGGAGGTGGGAGGCAGAAGGGTTGAGGGGGAGGGGGAGTGCGAGTGGATTCAGTACAAAATACTATCCCCACTTTCTGAAGACTGTGTGCACAATATTTTTTTTTAATTTCTCTCCTTGTTTCTACCTTTTTATTTCTTCCTTCATGTCACGTCCTTCTTGTGTATTTTTATGCCGTCTTGGGTCATTTTTCCTGCCTGTTTTCAAGAAAAGAAAAAAAAAAAACTTTAACAATTTTTTCCTTCGCCAAAGTTGGATGTGCTGGGCCTGTTTTGTCAGGAGTTTAACAATAGTGAAATGCATTTTTGCTCAAATGACAGACAACAGTACTTGCTGTCTGAGTGTTCGACGAAGAAAACGAATATGAATAGTGGACACAGTTGGGCCTTCCCTATCTTTAAGCAAGAGTTGTTATGGATGATGGCAATCTGCATACCACATTTCAAAACATAACAACATTATAATGTAAGCCTTGGATTTGAGCTATATTAAGAGCTGACACAACTTTTGGCCCGGTCCAGAAAGAGTTAAATCACAGTCAATAGCATCTCGGATACTGCAAAATGTACGTGTAGGTTGGTTTATTTGTTGTATTCTCTTATTTCAGGCAAATGAGCATACGTGTTTGTGTGTTTTGTTTTGTTCTTTACATCAAGTCTACGTGTGTATGTGTTTTTGTGTAAATATTGTCATCCGTTCCCACTGGCACACAACGGTCTAATCCTTAAAGTGGATCTGGTATAATATACGCGTATGTATGTGATTGACAATGGGTACATTTGAACATAATATTTGAATATTTTGTGAAAAGTAAATATAATGCGTGCGTGTGGTGTGTGTGTGTGTGTGGTGTTGTGTGTGTGTGTGTGTGTGTGTGTGTGTGTGTGTGTGTGTGTGTGTGTGTGTGTGTGTGTGTGTGTGTGTGAACAGAAAAAAAAGTTAATTTGAAGGCTACAGTACACTGCCGCCGGCAACCCAGCCCCCAATGTATTCCATAATATTTGTGACGCTCCACACGGAATGAGTCGCTATAGCACATTAACCAATTTGCGATAGGAGCCATTAAAGGTAGTTGGGGGTCAAGTTGTCAATTTAAGATTTATTGATTATTAAACAATATCCGTTTATCTACCTAAAATGAAATAATCAAGGATGATTTTTATTCCTTTGCTTTTAAATGTGTTTGAAAATACCCAAGCCCCCATTCGACAATCTGTTACGAAAAAAAACTGGCACCGTTTCTCATTTTGTCAATTACAGTCTATCATTTCAATTTGAATAACTTTGCACATAATTGTCCGATTACTTTCTGTTTTTTGTAATTTGATAGCCACTTATTGTATATTAGTAACATGTCAATAACTACAAATTGACCTTGGTGCACTCCGACTTATTATTGGTGGAGGTCACATTTTTTCGGTTGTTTCAAACAAAACAAACCTTCAAAAATTCAACAAACACAAAACCGAAACAAAACCTACAAAATCAAATAATTAGCAAAACACAAGCACAACAATAAATAAACAATAGCAAAATAAAACAAAACATGAATTGGAAACAAACACACACAAACACAACAAAAACTCACAAACCAAAAACACACAAATGAACAGAAACATAGTGGCGCTGCTCTTGCGGCTTGTACTGCTCCAGAGAAAGCAGTTTCAAATTTCCCGAGAATATTAATACACGGTTTGTTTGTTTTGTTTGCTTTATTTTTTTATTTGGCTTGTCTTTGTTCAGTTTTTGTTTTCAATCTACGTTCACTTATTGCAGTCCAGCAATTTCAGTGTCGCCTATGATCCATGTTTCTGCGGAGTGTGTCGGTTTCAATTATGATTTGTCCATACACTTCGCATGGTCAATTCAATTAGAATGACTGGGTAGATTTTTTTTTTTAAATTTTTTTGGTTTTGTTTTGTTTGCTTAAGAGTATGGGATTGTCTTTCTTTAATGCTTTTTTTTTCTTTTTTTCTTTCTTCTTCTTTTTTTTCTTTGTTTCCTTTTTCTTTCTTTTTTCTCTTTTTTTGTTTTAGAACTCGTTTCTTCTGTCTCTTCTGTCTGTCGTCTCTGCTCTGTCTCTTCTGTCATTCTTTCTCTGTCTGTTTTTTCTTATTTTTCTTGTTTGTTTGTTTTAGAGCCGACTGTCTTTCTGTCAGTCTGTCTGTCTGTCTGTCTGTCTCTGTCTCTCTCTCCCGTCTCTCTCTCTCTCTCTCTCTCTCTCTCTCTCTCTCTCTCTCTCTCTCTCTCTCTCTCTCCTCTCTCTCTCTCTCTCTTACTCTTGCATGTTTTGCTTCCAATGCCTGTCCATTCCATCTTTCAGTCTCTCTTCGATCTCTCTCTTCTCTCCCTCCTCCTCTCCTCCCTCCCTCTCTCCCTCTCTCTCTCTCTCTCTCTCTCTCTCTCTCTCTCTCTCTCTTCTTTTTTTTCCCTTTTCTCCCCCTGCCTTATCTTTGTTGCCTAAGGCCGTCATAAAACCTTCAGTTCAGTTTCATGTCTCTCTCTTCTCTCTCTCTCTCTCCCTCTCTCTCCCCCCCCCCCCCCCTCCCCCTCCTCTCTCTCTCTCTCTCCTCTCTCTCTCTCTCCTCTCTCTCTCTCTCTCTCTCTCTCTCTCTCTCTCTCTCTTCTCTCCTCTCTCTCTCTCTCTCTCTCTCTGAGGTGGTTACACCCTGGCAGTACAGTGAAAGTGAACGTTAAAGGCTAAAACGATAAACTGCAGACTGAAAGGAAGGGAGAAACAACAGAGCTAGTGTGTGTGTGCCAGACCTGCAATTCAGAACACACAGTGCTGTTTTGTATTGTGCTCTGTGCCAGAAAGGGGTGTCTTCTTTGACCTTGGAAGCAGAGAGTGGGAGGAGGGGGGTAGGAGTGACGGGGTTGGAACTGTCGAGCGTTTTAGGTAGGGGAGTAAGTTTATTAACGATTTAAGGGTTAATTTGTTGAGAAAGTTTAATGTTGGATTTTTGTTTTGTTTTTTCTGTTGCTGTTTGTGTCTCTCTATTTTTTCTTTGTTTTTCTCTTCTATCTCTTCTTTATCTGTCTGTATCTGTCTCTTATCTTGTCTCTGTCTCTGTCCTGTATTCTTTCTGACTGTCTGTCCCTCTCTTGTCCATCTGTCCGTCTGTCGTCGTCTGTCTGTTCTGTCTTCTTGTCTCTGTCTGTCTGTCTGTCTGTCTGTCTCTCTCTCTCTCTCTCTCTCTCTCTCTCTCTCTCTCTCTCTCTCTCTCTCTCCCCTCTCTCTCTCTCTCTCTCTCTCTCTCTCTTCGACACAACGTACTGAAGCCAAGGCGACAAACGGTCACCCATCCAATTGGAAACTACGTCGATGCTGCTTTAACCTTGGCTTGGTGAAACGAGTGCATTGACCACCGAACTGCCTATCCCTATTCCCCATCCTGCTGTGTCCATCCCCACTGACCAATCAGCTCAAAGAGAAAATAACAGGAAAGCTGTGCTAGTTTTCCTGGATTTCATGTCTTTCAAAATAGCAGAGGCGGAAGTCTTTCCTGTGTTAAGCTCTAGTTCCCACAGATAGGTTTGTGCAAAGGGAAAGAGCAGGAAGTACGTTTGTTAGTGGCGCTTTGCCTATAATCCACTTCAAACAGGAACATTCTTCTCTCTTGACAATTTTTGTTCAGAGCAGTCTGGGGCTAGAGAAGATCGTAGAACTCAGCAAAGACTGAGAGAGATGGCGAATCCTGGTGGTTTTGCGTGGAGCTCCTACTGACGACAGCGGCGATGGAGACAGTTGATATGAGTCCAGTTTCACGGCACTTCTAATACATATTCTGGGGAAAACATTAAAAGATTCATGCAAAAAAGCAGAAAAGTTGTTTTTGGTCATTATAATCCTTCAGCATCTGAAGCAACTTTTGGCATAGATTAATACTTAATGACAAAACTTTGACATTCATTAATCAAAAAGAAAAAAAAAGTTCAATCTGCGCCAGTTTAGAAATAGCCAATAGATGATAACGATTCATTTTTTGATTTCACGGCTCAGGAGTCAAAGCAAAATGACTGGAAACATTCTTTGACCATAGCAAGCTACAAAATAATGCAGAAGTGCCGTTTGAAGTCAGTGATTTCCTTAAAGAGGTGATTGGTTCCCTCACTGGTGAAAGAAACAGCCAAATATGCATATGGAATAGTTATTGGAAGTAAACTCTTTGCATGGGATTATGTAGGAAGGATGATAGTGGGTTATAAAATAAACTTATATTACTATGGGTTATTTGACATTAAATGCAGAGACAACATATTATAGCAATCTGGGATCAAAAGTGGTGTTATGCAAATTATCAATTTGCCAGAAGATCATAGAAAATCAGAATTGTGAAAGAAATGTTTAGCTCTCCCAGAAAATGTATTCTTTCTCAGTGTTTTTTTTAAATAAAAGAGATTTTTGGGACAGACTAAAATTATCTGTCTCTCTGTCCTCTCTCTTCTCTTCTGATGTGTGTTGTTGGTGTGTGTGTGTTGTGTGTGTGTTTGTGTGTTGTGTTTGTGTGCTGTGTGTGTGCATGTGTTGTTGTCTTGTGTTGTGTGTGTGTGTGTGTGTGCTGTGTCTGTGTGTCTGTCTGTCTGTCTGTCTGTCTTCTCTCCTCTCTCTCTCTCTCTCTCTCTCTCTCCTCTCTCTCTCTCCTCCCTCTCTCTCTCCTCCTTCTCTCTCTCTCTCATCCCTCCTCTCTCATCTCTTCTTCTCTCTCCCTTCCCTCCCTCCCTCATATACCCCCATTTATATCTCTCAACTTTATTATTGATCCACTTCCTCCCGCTCAAATAAAGCACCATTTTTTGCTTCTCTTTTTACTAGCTTCCAGCAAGAAAAAATTGGCTGCCATGTTACATAGGAATACATGTCACATGCATAAGCACTCTTTGATGTCTGTATATTGTCAGTGCGATTTTGTTGACTGTCTGTTTAGTTCCTGGTACAGAAAAGTCCTGAGAGAGAGAGAGAGAGAGAGAGAGAGAGAGAGAGAGAGAGAGAGAGAGAGAGAGAGAGAGAGAGAGAGAGAGAGAGACAGACAGACAGACAGACAGACAGACAGACAGACAGACAGACAGACAGACAGACAAGGCAAGGCAAAGTCTTTTATTCGAGGATAATAGATAAGCACTCGTGTGCTTTTTTACATCCAGTCCCCGCCCTTTTCAGGGATATATCAAGTTGAAAATATACTAAACAATAAGACTTTACGCAGTATCAAACAACACACAAGAATAAGAGAGAGAGAGAGAGAGAGAGAGAGAGAGAGAGAGAGAGAGAGAGAGAGAGGAGAGAGAGAGAGAGAGAGAGAGTTGCAGTCATTTTGGGATGTAGAAAATATAAAAAAAGATTTTAAAAAACGGATGGTTCTACCTTTCATATATTTTTATGTATAAATAGAGACGTATGGTTCTACATTACCGCAGGTGCATTGGAAGTGCAGTGATGTGAGGGTTAAAGAAAATTAAAATGATATAGAAAAGAAGTAGTTGATGTTTGGTTCATAAAAAAAAGTTGTGGAAATAATACAAAACAACTTCTCTTTACGAAATAAGTGATTCATGTTTTGTTGATAAAAATATATATATAAACAATAAAGTTCTTTTGCACCTCTGTCTCTGCCTTGCAGGTAACGTGGCGAAAAATTAAAAAAAAAACACCTTTACTTTCACATCATTTTTTTTTTACCTTAACACTCTGATTTTACTTACGGGTAGCGTGGCGAAAGATTACAGAAACATCTTGACTTTTACACTGTGAACATATTCTTATTCAATGTTCAGTTTTAAATTCAGTTTATAAAGAAAATGGCAATGAAATTCAAAGGGAACCATTGAATAATGTTTCGCAAAAAACTGTTGATTACTGATGTTGCTAGGATTATTTCCAAGTCCTCTGTAAATATTTTATGGTAATGTTTGTGTTTGGTTTTTTTGTTTGTTCAGTGTAATATCACCAAGTGTGAACAGACTTTGAATTGTAACAAAGTGCAGATATTTGATCTGCCGCGACCCTGTACGACTTCTCAGAGAGTCAGACAGTTGAAATGTGGCCTCTGAAAAGAGGCTGCATAAATACTTCATTTTCCTGCTATGAGCAAGGTGCATGCAACGGACGGTTTTCAACCACCCCCAAGATACAGAACGTAGCACAATTCACAGGTGTGGATCTAAATTTAGATCCTCAACGCTGCGATTGGCAGCTCTGATCGCATGGGAAGTAATCTAAATACCGCCCCGTCACAAAATTAAACACCACCACCAACAAAAACAACCACAGCACCAATGTTTACATTCACACTTTATTTCTACCTTACAGGTAGCGTGGCGAAAGATTAAAGAAACACCTTTACCTTTACACCAATGTTTACCTTCACACTTTATTTCCACCTTACAGGTAACAAAGCGAAAGATTAAAAAAAACACCTTTAACTGTACACCAATTTTTTTACCTCAACACTCTATTTCTACCTTACAGGTAGCGTGGCGCAAAGTGGACGCAGACGAATTCCTAACCATCGGGGACCTGGTGTGGGCAGACGAGAATCTGTTCTCCGTGTCGCACGTGCCGCAGTCGGGAGCGGTCAGCGACTGGAACCTGGTCATCCACAAGGTGCAGCCCCAGCATGCCGGCATGTACGAGTGTCAGATCACAGCCACTGCGGGCTACTTCAAACACATCCAGCTCAATGTCGTTGGTGGGTATTTGGTGGTGTTGAATAATACACAGCCGCCGCTGTAGTCTAGTGGTTAGGGCGTTGGACTCGTAATCTAAAGGTAGCGGGTTTGATCCCAGCTTTCGGCTATGGCGTTGTGCCCTCGGAAAAAGCACTTTACGGCTATTTTCTCACCCCACCCAGGTGTAAACGGGGTACCAACCTTGTGTTGGGGGTTAACCCTGCAATAGACTGGCGTCCTATCCAGGGGGGAGTCTATGACTCTCAGTCGCTTAACGCCACAGAAACCAGGATAAGCACCGGCCTGATGAGCCTTAAGGCTCGGGACAGACTTTGACTTGAAAAATACACAGAGATAGATGTAACACAATCGATTTAGTACAATAGATTTCATGAATTTTCTCGCTGTTTTGAGATAACAAAATGGATTTGTATTTGTATTTATAATCACAGATCTTATATTTGCGGCATATATCTCATTTATAACAGGGAACGAAAGTCATATTAAGGGTAGACAAGGGTCAGTACAGAAAACTGAGTATTTTAGGCTTTACAAGTGATGCCCTTTCAATATTATGGCATAACTTTTAACATGGGCTTGTAAACCAAATTTTATCAGTTTCGACCCCCATGTCCCACCTTAATGAATCATACTTAAACAAAGAGCACATATACCTGAAAACCAGCTTTTAACATTATCCCTATGTTAAGGGAGACAACCCCTCTTTTGTCTTGTGTACATGCACTGTGCTCATTTGTATGCTTCTTAAACCCATATGTGAGTGTTACCAAGGGAAAGGCTAGGAGATGGTTGGTTCCCCAATAGGGGTCAGCCCATAAGAAAAAGTTACACTTTAACCTGGCCAGTTCTACACAAAAAGAACTCACCTGATGCTAAGACTACCTTTGCCTTGGAACTTTGTTACTGGCAGCCAAGTGCGTTTAGAGCAGTACTGTCACAGTCATTCATACCAATTCAAAAAGCAGATTCAAATCTCCACTGAAATTTTTGAGGGGATTTTCAGGGAGTTGGACATAAACACTGGCAATGACTATTGCCAGTCGCTCTCTGTGGATCGGTGGTCTAGAGGTAATGCGCCTGCCTAGATATCGAAAAGTACGGGTCAGAGTGTGCGGTGGTTCGAATCCGATTTAGGCCCAAAGTTTTCCTAGATTGATAAGGCTGGAAGTGTTGTGAATTATGCTAATGAAAATAACAGCTATCGAGAAAATAGGAGTGATATTAATGATAATGAATATGATGAAACGGTTATGATATCAATATTGCTTGAAAATAAGCAACAATATACTGACACATTAATTTTTGTTTGTGTTTCAGGTCCACCAATTACAGACCAGGTAGTCATTGGTTTATAATTAGAATTACTTTGCTCGCTATTTGCTGTTATTGTTTGTTGGTGTCCTTTATCTGGTGTCTTGTTTGCTGTTTACTTACTTTTTGATTTTTGCTTGCTTTTCTTTTTATACTCCACTTAAGGGCTTTGTTAATTATTGGATGTTCTTGCTTATTTGTGTTGGGTTTTCCTTTTTGTGTCCCTTTCTTTCGTCTCTTACTAGTTATTGGCCTTTTTTAGGGGTGGGGGTGGAGGGGGGGGATATAGGTCATTCAAGATTATTTTCCTCCGGAGTTAGCTTCAGTGCCGACTCCACTTCCCCCAAAAGTTGTTCCGATGAGACTATAAACCATGTTCCCGTGTGCAAACCTCCGCATGATCATCTTGCGCACACGTTAAAACCCGTTCCCCTTTTTCGGAAGAGTAGGCCATTGTGTGCCAGTGGGAAAGATGACAAAATGTACAAAAATGCTTACACACGGTAAATGGATGCACAAAGGCACTTGAGTGCTTATTCCAATTCCTCGAAATCAAATAACGAAAAAATTAAATAGAATTGTCATGGTTGCGAATGAGAGCTGATTCGGAATGTAAGCATGATCTACGTTGGGAATGTTTTGAATAAAATATATATACTCAACGTTGTTTGGAAACCAATACAAAATACATTTTGTTTCTTCGGATCTGTTTGTAGTTTTTAATCAAACCAATGAATAAAAAGTTGGTTTGGGGATGTTTGGTTGGTTGGTTGGTTGGTTGGTTGGTTGATTTTGTATGGGATATTTTGGGGTGCGGTGAGGGGTTGTTAGTTATTAATCTCATTTAGCTGTTTGGGGGCTTGGCTTTTTTTTGGGGGGAGGGGGGGGGTATTCCTCAGCTAGGTGAAATTCTGCTATTACGAGTGCTTTTCCCCACCATGATGGTAGGTAGCCGAAATTCTAAAATTCAAAATAATAGTTGTGTTTATTTCCTTCTTTTTTTTCAATACTAAAGAGAAAATCGCATCATAATCAGTACACAGTTTATAACAACTATCAAAAAGCTATCATCTCGATGAACATTTTCTCAGTTTCTTTTCCAGCTATATCATTATACGGGACAGACTTCGTAGAACGAAACGAAAAAATCGAACTGACGTGTAACGCTACGGGCGGCACTCAAATCGCCGAAGACATCGATTGGTTCAAAGACGGCAACATCATCGATACGTCACGCCAGATGCGTAAGCACATGTCATCTCCAAGTACCGGTCACTAGAGGTGGGAGCTCTGGTCAGCAAGCTGGAGATTGACCACGCCAAAATGGAGGATGCTGGCACCTACGTGTGTCGGAGCTTCGTACAACAAGCTGGGCGATTTTATGGTCAACGTGTTAGGGAGTAAGTATATGTGTTTGTGTGTGGTTTGGTGGGTGGGGTGGGTGAGTGGCGGGGTGGTTGTGGAGGGGATGGGTGTGGGGGGGGGGTGGTGTGTGTGTGTGGGGTGTGGGGGCTGTGTGTGTGTGGGGGGGTGTGTGTGTGTGTGTGTGTGTGTGTGTGTGCATAAGTGCGTGCGTGCGTATTATGTGGCTGTGCGCGTGCGTTCATGCGCGCATGTGTGTGTGAGTGTGTGTGTGCGTGCGTGTGTGTGTGAATGTGTGAGTGTGGTTTGTGTGTGTGTGTGTGTGGTGTGTG
>CM060334.1:50597885-50612885 GCA_030674155.1 Stramonita haemastoma
GTGTGTGTGTGTGTTGCTTGTGTGTGTGTGTATGTGTGTTGTGTGTCGCGTGCGTGTATGCTTGTGTGTGTGTGTGTCTGTGTGTCCGTGTGTCCGTGTGTGTCAAGTGAGTGCTGCATTCATCTCGAATCCCCTACATGTGTACGCCTTCATGATATCTTGTTATTATTATCATTAACTGGCCGATGATTAGCTAGTTATACATCCCAACGTTAAAACAGATCCCCTGCGCAAAAAAAAAGCTACTTTCTGCCAAACGGTAAAACAAAACCTAGTAAACTAAATAGGCCAATGGCTTTATTGCTGCACGATGCTGTTTTGTTTTCTTTTGTTTTCTTCTAACGGTTCCAATGGTGCACATTATTTTGTTTGAACAAAGCTTTGAGAATTTCTAGGCAAATCCATGGTCCATATAATATATTTAATTGAATAGTGCACAGTTGAAGAATAGTTTATTTATTGAACGAGTTTAACGCTTTGTTGATCTACTCTTGTTTATTAGCCGAACATATTTGTACGATCCAGATATACATGCTTTGACTAGATTTTTACATTTTTGTGCGTTTTCTTCTTTTATCTTGAACATGGTTGTATAGTTTATTCTAATGAGTTTCTTATCTTGAACTTTTACATAACACCATGCTACAATGTACACATATTTATCATCGTTGCACTTGCATATTGCAAAACACCATAGCAAAAAAAAGTTAGTTAATGTAATTACTGTAACTTATACTTTTAATTATGTTTGGCAAAAGTTCTAATTTCTGCAATACGAGTCATTATGATTGGATCCTATTTATATCTTGCCTTTGGCATTTGATTTCCTCATCCGTTTTGGATTTTAATTTTCTTTTATTTTGTGTAGTGCATTTTCTGCAATGTTGTTGTTTTGTTTGTGCATTACACAACATAATAGTCTCTGGAAATCTTTTTTTTTTTCTGAAACGTTTTTCGTGTTTGGCTTTGGGTTTTTTGTGTTGTTTTGGAGTTAGGTTTTTTTGGTTTTGTTGTTGCAGTGTGTGTGTGTGTGTGTGTGTGTGTGTGTGTGTGTGTGTGTGTGTGTGTGTGTGTGTGTGTGTGTGTGTGTGTGTGTGTGTGTTATGTTGTTGTGGTTGTGTATTTTTCTGGTTTTTCTGTTTTTTCCGTATTTTGTTGTTGGATTTTTGCTGTTTTTGCTTGTTTTGTTGGTTGTTTTTTTTATTTGATTTTTGTATGTGTTTTGTTGTTGTTTTGGGGGGGCGGTCTTGCTTTACTTCAAAAGTGGTCAGAGCACTCCCTTTTCCCAAACTAAGGTTAAGCAGAATTGGGCGTGGTTACCAAGTCACTGGGTGACCGTCTGTGCACCTTGTTCTCAGTATAGTACCCCAGTTCACCCAGCTGTATATAGGTACCTGCCCTCTTTAGAGTCAGGGAAGGTAAAGCAGCGAGGGAGAGGAGATGGGCGCCGCCCTCAACATGCTGGACCCTGGAGAAGCTGAGGTCTCTGGTGCCTCGCTCCCCAATGGCAGCATATGTTGTGAAGACACCTTTACCTTTATTTTTTTACACTATACATCTTTTTAGAAGTTATTTAAATTTTGTTATGGAGCAAAACAGCCTAAGGACTTTTCATCAGGAGATGCAGTACAATAACGTCATTGTCATCATTTTTACATTCCTCCTCCTCTCCTCCTTCCTCCTCTCCTCCTCCTCCTCCTCCTCCCTTCCTTCTCTTCTCTCTTCTTCTTCTTCTTCCTCTTCTTCTTCTTCTTCTTCTTCTTCTTCTATTTCTCTTCTTCTTCTCTTCTTCTTTCAAATTCTTCTTTAATTCATCTTCTTCTTCTTTTCTTCAATCTTCCTTTAATTTTTTTTCATTCTTTTAAAAATTCTTCTTCTTCAAATTCTTCTTCTTTCTCCGTTACTGATTTAACGTATTTCTTTAAAAAAAAAAGAAAAAAAAGAAAAAAAAAGAAAACCAGTATCACTGTTCCACTGCCGTATGTTCTTGCTTGTCAGATAGTATGCACACGTCAAAAGATTATACAAAAAATAATAAAGGATGCAGTGGATTAAGCTTTCACATCTCCAGATATCTCTTGAGTACATTGCCACAGACCATAATTAATATCTGGCTACTTCACATCACAGGACTCAAATCACTGTCACTTCATTTTGAAAAAAGAAAAAGTTTATATCTCTCCAAGTACAAACGCTCAACTCTCTCCCTTAAAAACGCAAAATCTCTCTCTCTCTCTCTCTCTCTCTCTCTCTCTCTCTCTCTCTCTCTCTCTCTCTCTCTCTCTCCTCTTCTCTCTCTCTCTCTCTCTCTCTCTCTCTCTAATAAAACTAAGTATATCATCAAGATCTTTACGATCGAAAACCAGTGTAATTTTTTCACCATATTATTTTCGCCTCTGGCTTTCATGTTCATTAAATTTTATGAACCTTACTAATCTTTATCTTTACTACCAGAACTTTACCAACCTTTGTTATCATGTAGAATTGCCAAGTTCTGTTCCTTTGTTCTTGCGGTACAAAGTGGCGATCAACAATAATTATTGCAGTAGTGGTGTGTCCCTATACAATCGTTTGTCCCTATAGCTTAAAAACTCTGCTGCTATTATACCTGCCTTTGTGCTCAGGAGTAGGTTTCATTGTATTCTGCTCTCAATTATCGTGCAACTTTATTCAGTATTTTTGATTTTTTTCTGGTTTGTTTGGTTAAACTTTTGATGGTAAAAAAACACACGTCGTTTTTACATTTCCACGAAGAAAAAGGCCTGGTTTTTCAGCTTTTTTTTTTGCATTGGTTTGGTTTTGAGTAGTAAAAAACACAAAAAACACGTCTATTTTCGTTTTACATTTTTAAGAAGAAAAAGACCTGGTTTCGACATTTTTATTTTTGCATTGGTTTGGTTTGAGTAGTAAAAAAAAAACCACGTCTATTTTTGTTTTACATTTTTTGAAAGAAAAAGCATGGTTTTGTCCTTTTATTTGCATTTTTTCAGTTTGAAGTCGTATAAAATGCGTTGTTTTATTTTATTTTTAAAGAAGACAAGGCATAGGTTTGACAGTGGCTGAGTCCAAAAGGCATTGATAATTTTGTTTGCTTGTGTTTTTTTGTTGTTGTAATCTTCACTTGGCAATGTCGTTTTATATTTATATAGCACACTCAGGCCATCCATACAAAGCTAGCTTTTTCTGCTCTCTCTATTTTTTTTTTAAACGGTAAGAAGCAAAAAACAACAACAATAACAACAATCACAAAAAAACCTTGACTTTTATTTTTTTAAACGTGCTCGTGAACATAAAACAAATATATGGGTCATTTTATCACTTAAAAGCGGGCATGTTAGGTGGCCAAAGTTATCCCGTATCTAAGGTGCTATATATTATTCTTACCAAGCATACTATGTGTCTGTTGATATGTTAAATAATATCATGACCCCCCCACCCCCACACACACACACACACACACACACACACACAAAACACACACCACACACACACCACACACACACACCACACACACACACACACACACACACACGCACGCACACACACACCACACACACACACACACACACACCACCACACACACACACACATCATCCCCCCTCCCTTACAGTGCTAGCAATTAAAAACAACAGAAGAGAATCTGCATATGCTTCAAAACTGTTTCCAGTGACGATATTTCCGGCCTGTGACGTATGCGAGTGACTAGGTCTGTTGTGACGTTATCACCATCATCATCATCATCATCTGTCTTTCACCAGGCAGCAACTGGGAGGCAGGGGCATCTCCAGACGGGAACCTTCAGTCTCCCCTCTACAGTGCAGCACTGTGCTGTGCTGTGCTGTACTGTGCTGTGCTGTACTGTTGTGTTGTGCAAGCTAGGTTTAACTACACAGGGTATGCAACACGTGGACAATTAGTAACACATTGGGAAAGAAATATGTGTCGCTAAAAAAAAAAACCCAAACCAACAAAACCTGAAGACTTAACAGATGTCTAGCTTTGTTTACTGCCATCGAGTCAGTTTGAAGAATGTGTCTGTGTTCAAATTAGTTGATATCCTTTCATATTACTATTTCTACAGTTTTGAATACGTGTATATGTTGAAATTACCGTTACAGCTGTAAAACAGGCAAGGACAGAAACAAAAATCACTATAGCGGCAATGGAGTATGTGTGACTGTTTAGTGACGGGTTTTTTTTTTATGTTTTTTTGTTTTTTTTTCTACTCACCATTTATAGATTTATTTCTCTACCTCACCAATATGTTAATCAAGGACAAGAAAAAAAAACAGCGTGGTGACTACAAAAAAAAACCAGTTATGATGTTTCTCCGATTGTTCAGAGACGGGCAATGTTGTTTGTTAAGAAGTGACGTGGCTGGTTTGGTTTTGGGGGAATTCTTGTTGCGCCTTGTAGAGAGATGATAGGACAATGTGTACAAGGTGCGGTGACAGGGATATACTGGCAAGACATTCGGTGATGTGTGTAGAATATGTGTAGAGAGATGATGGAAGGTGTGTAAAAGGTATAAATACACGGATATGTGGTAAAGTCGACATGTGATAGAAAATTGTAGAGTAAATGATGACGAGTGTGACAAGGTTGGTGACAGGATATGCTGGCAAACTTTTCTGAGGATGTGTGTAGAAATGTGTGAGAGAATGATGGAAGATGTGTACAAAGGTATGCTTACACGATACTGTGGCAAACTTTCCACGATATGTGTAGAAAAAAGTAGAAGGGATGTTGGAACGATGTGTATAAGGTATTGTTACATCAATATGCTGGGAAATTTTCTGACAATGGGTGTAGAAAATGTGTCAGAAATGATGGAATGATGTGTACAAGGTATGGTGACACCAATATGCTGGCAAGCTTTTCTAACACTGTGTGTAGAATATGTGTAGGGATGATGGAAGGATGCGCACAAGGTATTGTTACATCAGTATCTCGCAAACAGTCAACAATGTGTGTAGAAACTGTGGGAGAGATTTTGGAAGGGTGTGTACAAGGTATGATGACATGGATATACAGGCAACACATTCGACGAAGTGTGTAGTATCTGTGTAGAGAGATGATGGAACAATGTGTGCAAGGTATTGTTACAGCAATGTGCTGGCAAACTTTCCAAGATATGTGTGTATCTCTAGATAGAGTTTGGCTACACAGGTGAGCTTTCATAACTTATTAATTAAAACAAAACTTCCAAATTTCTGGAAGGGACGACTTCTTGCATCAGTGCCTGGACATTTTATGATTTTGATTGTGATTTTTTTTTTTTGGGGGGGGGGTGTTTTTTTTTGTATTTATTTGCATCAGATATTTGGGTATGTTGTTGTGACATTTGTACACGTGTGTATGTGAGTCATGTTGTTGTTGGTTTTTTTATGATTATGATGTATATATTGTGGTATTGTTGTTGTTGTTAAGAATACGATTATGATTATTGTATAGTTAGTGTTGCTTTATGATGATGATGGTGATGATTGTTATTATGATTATCTTTACGGTCGTTAATGCTATTATTTTATTTTTTTATCATCAACATCGCTATTACTATTTTCGTTACCAGTTTTAGTTATTAAATGTTAATTATTATCATTATTGTTGTTATTCTTTTTACTATCATTTTTATCAACGTCATTCTTGCTATTGTACCATCCATCATCATCGTCATCGTCATCGTCATCATTACTATTATCAATACTACCATTAATATATATTATCGTCAATATCATGATATTTTCTGAATCACTCTCTCGTTAATACTGTGTATTCAACTACATCCCTTTTTTATTACAGTTGTCATGTTAATAGAATACATCACCAACTACATTTCAAGCGTTGTTTATATAGTCTTACCACGTATACCTGACACTATCAGTGTCTTCAAATGCTTCATTCACTGCCATCATTAAACATTCTGATTTTCGTCATTAATAATGTTTTATTCATTCAGTTATCAATTTGCTGTAAGAACTGTATTCTCAAGAAACCCACAGACTGTACAGACTTGTATACCGTGTGGTCCTGATTCTGTGTACATGGTCATGGGAGACTATTACATTTTTTTATAGTGAATTATTTGCCGTATGATCCTTACGCACCAACATCAGTTTTGAAACCATGAAAAACATACAAAGTAAACAGATGTACCCAAAACGAAAAATACTGGTGAATTTTTCAGAAGGGAGGATCAAGTGAAAGATACCAGGCGCTGCACAACGCGTGCGTGCGTGCACACGCGTGTGTGCGTGCACGCACAAGCACGCGCACGCACGCATTCTCTCTCTCTCTCTCTCTCACCTCTCTCTCTTGCTCTCTCTCTCTCTCTCTCTCTCTCTCACACACACACCACGCACGCACCACACCACACCACCACACCCATCACCACACCACACCACACACACCACGCACACGCAACGTGCACGCGCGCGCGCACAAAGTGAATTATGGATAACAAACTTCACATGGCGCATTTTGAATTCTGTTGTGTTGTTGCTACTATAGACCTCCAGGATTAAAACATCACACCTGAGTGTTTTTAATCATATGATAATAACGTAATACTATTATTGAAATAAACACCGTGTACTCATTGCAAAAAAAGTAGAAAATTTAAATACCGACAAATGTAAATAAGTATGATTTTTAGTGCCTACGTTGACTCAAAACAGCTAAATTTACGCCATCACACATGGTATATACGTCATTATGTATTTTATTTGCGTCACGGAAGACTTTTAACTGTATCTACTAAAAAAATAACAAGCAGGAAGTTGATACCCAACCACATTAGAGATGAATGATTCATAAGCCAACAGCTGACCTTTATTCAGGCGTGTTTGTTTGTTTCTTTTTGTGTACTGTGTTAGAGCTCCTAGGTTTACCGATGGTGAGATTCATACGCAAGCGACCGTTTTGTTTCCCTTGATATTTAGATGGTTACATTCCTACTTCGGGGATCGTATCTAAACACAACACCAGTGTGCATGCTAGGTTTGGTTTTTTTAATATATTATTTTTTGTTATCAGTTCTTACTGGCGCGCATTGCTCTACTCTTACAAAAGGCGGAGCAGGTTTTTATGTAACCTGTGTGCAAGATGTTTTGCGTGCATTCGCACACGATGCCTGGAGTTTATAGCCTCATAAGGACTTCATTCGGTTCAAGTTTTTGTATTGCAAACTAAGAAGAATGGGCAATGCTGGGATTTGAACTTAGAGCCTCACGGTTTACTTGTTGGCAGTGGAACGTCTTAACCATTCTGCTACTCTCCTATTTTTTTCAGTTTGTCAAAGGTGGGTTTGGTTGGGTTTTGTTTTTTTTTAAGCGAGGGGGGGTGGAGGGTGGGTGGGTGTAGAGCAATATAGAGAATAATATTGGGTATTTTCATGGAGGGAAAAGAGAAATGTTTTGTGGTCGAGTAAAACAGTTTTACCTGTCAAAAACGCTGAATACCATATCATGGCAAATACTCACCAGTGCACATGCTGTTTAATGTTGGTCTCCTTCAGTTCTTGTGTTTCTTTAAAAAAAAAAAAATTTCATTGTGTGTTCCATCCACTGCTTTGATTCAATATTGTAACATTTACATTGACAGTCGTCTTCAATTTCTTTGCCAATATTTTTTTTTGGAACAATCATCTATGAAAATGCTGATTTTTTTCTTTTTTTGTTGACCATTTTCAATTTGCAAAAATATAACTTACAAAATCATATCGTGCTCTCGATTTTTGTTTGTTTTGTGTTTTTGCTAATGCTCTGAGGCCGTTCACTTTCAAGGTGATTTTTGTGAGGAATTTTTTTGTTGTTTTTTATTTTTGGAGGGTAGGGGGGTTTGATGATGAGACCTAAAAGCCAGTTTATTTATTTATAGATATGTTCTCTTTTCCCAAGCAAAAGTTTTACCCATATATAATTTTTTCGGGTGTTTCTTTGTTTATTTATTTTTATTTTATTTTATTTTTTTTTGGGGGGGGGGTTGGGGTGCTTGTTTTTGTTGTTTTTTTAGGATTTTTTTGCGGGGTGGGGTGGGGGGGTCTTTTATTATTAACTAAGGCTGTGAGAATCCAGATATGTAATTTAAACGACACACTTTTGGGAACAGTTATCAGAAGTTCTGATAATCATGTGATAAAAAGCCTTACTACCCTCTCACGCACACACACATTCTCTCTCTCTCTCTTCTCTCTCTCTGTCTCTCTCTCTCTCTCTCTCTCTCTCTCTCTCTCTCTCTCTCTCTCTCTCTCTCTCTCTCTCTCTCTCTGTCTCTGTCTTGTCTTCTGTCTGTATGTATGTCGTTTGTTACTGTCTGTCTGTCCGTCTTTTTGTCTCTCTGTTATTGTCCATCAATCTGTCCGTCTGTCTTTCTGCCTCTCTCTCTCTCTCTCTCTCTCTCTCTCTCTCTCTCTCCTCTCTCTCTCTCTCTCTCTCTCTCTCTCTCTCTCTCTCTCTCTCTCTCTCTCTCTCGTCTCTCTGTCTGTCTGTCTGTCTGTCTGTCTGTCTGTCTGTCTGTCTGTTACTGTCTGTCCATCTTTTTGTCTCTCTGTTACTGTCCGTCAGTCTGTCTTCCGTCTGTCTGTCTGTCTGCATCTCTGTCTCTGTCTCTGTCTCTGTGTTGTGTTGTCTGTCTGTCTGTTGTCTGTCTGTGTCTGTCTGTCTGTCTGTCTGTCTGTCTGTCTGTCTCTGTCTCTGTCTCTTCTCTCTCTCTCTCTCTCTCTCTCTCTCTCTCTCTCTCTCTCTCTCTCTCTCTCTCTCTCTCCTCTCTCTCTTCTCTCTCTCTCTCTGCGCCAATCGTATTGTCAATCATTATAAGCATAGTAGCCAAAGACGATGAAGGTGGTTTTTTTTTTTTTTGTATGAGTGCATACAAACTAATGCTGATTTTGTTCTTGTTTTGGAGGATTTCAACGTTTTCAGAAGATGACATTTAATACACACAACCATATATGATGTATTATCTTTTTCGTTGTTTTGGTTACGGCGACCGCGTGCGTGAGTAGTGTGAGTGAGTGAGTGAGTGAGTGAGTGAGTGAGTAAGTGAGTGAGTGAGTGTGTGTGTGTGTGTGTGTGTGTGTGTGTGTGTGTGTGTGTGTGTGTGTGTGTGTGTGGTGCGCGCATGATTTCTGTGTGTGTGTGTGCACGTACGCACGCGCGCATGGGTGTGTTTAAATTATTTATCTTATTTTATTTTGTTTTGTTTTATTCATTACTTATTTCTTTATTTATTTATTTATCTATTTTATTCTTTTATATCGAGGATAATGAGATAAGCTCTTATTTTCTGTGTTTACATGCGTATATGTTCTTAACGCTACAAGGAAGCACTTCTCCATACCTTTACCATTTAATCATTCTTAACCATACCAGCGATACCTATTTGCTACCCCCAAAATGCACAGACTTCACAATGGAATCATCAATTTTTGCAAGCTACTAGGTCACTAGGCAGAGGAGACCCAGCACTGCTAATGAGTTATCTAGTGGTAGGGTTTGTGTTTTACATTTACGGGGAACAGCTATCAGCTCGTCAAGTTTGTATTCCCCGCGAATATGCCTGTGTGGTCGGCAGGGCTGTAAACAACACGATGGGATCGGATTGGATTTTTTTTTTTTAATTCAACTAGATTAGCTACCCACGGTTCCTATTCAGAATGAGATAATCCCTGAAGCCTGAGTTACGGATACCTTCATAGAGGGCAAACAAAATAAATCGGGTCCCGTACGCCAAATCTGGCCATTGTTGTTGATGCTAAGAGCTCCAGCTTAGCATAGAAAAAAAAAATGCTAGTCTCTTAGCAATCTGTTTTGTATCATTCCGTACATAGTGAAGGATTAGGAAAGAGAGAGGAAGTAGCCTAATGGTTAAAACGTCACATTGGCAACATAACGGCTACTGTATGCAGGGTTCAAATCTCCAGTGAGCTGCCTGTATGATTTATTTTTTGTGGAGATTTACCGGGTCAACCAATGGTGCGATTTGTGTGTATGCGACCGTTGTTTTTTTTGTTTTTTTTTTTACCCCAAAACGTCAAGGTAACCGCCGTATTCCGACTGTACAAGATGTATGTAGGGTGTGTGTCATATGCCGGTAACCACCACAACGCTGATATGAATGACAGGATGTTTAGAAAGTGCATAATTGATCTTCTGCACGAAAGAATGCAGTCACTGGTAGGTCTTCACTTGAAGTTGACCAGACAGTTTGAAAAATTCCATGCCCTTAACTCACCAAACATTTTGAGATTCGAACCGAAACACATTAAAGATTCGAACCCACAACTGTATAGACCCATTCGATGCAGGTCCAACGATCTTAATATCTCAGTTATAAACCGTCCATAGCTGCCTGGATAGTGACGCAGTCTTTCCTTGGAGTTCGCGTCTGTATCGTCCATTCTTCTTAATTATTCTTCAGATAATACTACATCGTACGCATACGTTTTTGTTTCTTTTTCTTTTGCCTTCGCTCAGACAGCAACGATTGTTGTCTAGTCTGTGATATTATGAGCGGAAATGTATTGCACTGCCGTTAAGCGCCTGACAAGTAAGGCCGGCGCATCTGTCTTCGATGTGGGGGGGGGGGGGGGGGGGGGGGGGGGGGGGGGGGGGGGGGGGGGGGGGGAATCGTTATCGTTTAAGTATTTCTGGCGAAAAATGCAAGAGATAGGACCAAGAAAGCATTGAAAAAAAAAAAAAAAGAAGAAGAAGAAGAAGAAGAAGAAGAAGAAGAAGAAGAAGAAGAAGAAGACGGGCACGAAAGAAGAGAGAGAGGTAGAAAAGAGGAAATTCTTAGCGTAGAATTCCCCAGAGGGAGTCAGCATAAAAAAAACCCATAGAGCTATGTGACGTCGTATTACTGCTTTATCTTTTTACATAAACGTTTTTTTTTTTCTTTTTTGTTTTTACATTATAACCGCTGTGCTTAAAATACTAGTTCTCAGAGTGGAGTCTGTTGTATCAGCAAAGTATGACGGAAGTACATCAGACGGTGAAATCTATGAATAGATCATAGATGAAGGGGATCGAAATTAAGTGAAATCTATTGCATAACAGCATGCTTAAAGCAGATAAGAGAAAGGAGTCTATTGCATAACAGCATGCTTAAAGGGGGTCAGAATTAAGTGACACTTATTGCATAACATCATGTTTAACGCAGATCAGATAGTGACACTTATAGCATAACATCATGTTTAACGCAGATCAGATAGTGACACTTATTGTATAACATCATGTTTAACGCAGGTCAGATAGTGACACTTATTGCATAACACCATGTTTAAAGCAGGTCAAATAGTGACACTTATTGCATAACAGCATGTGTAAAGCAGATCAGACGGTGAAAACTATTGCATAACAGCATGTTTAAAGCAGATCATATTGTTGAATCTATTGCATAACAGCAGATCAGAGAATGAAACATATGGCATAATAGAAAAAAAAAACCATAATAGTTGAAACCAGATAGTGGAAATATATTGCATACAAGATCTGAAGGTTGGAATGGTTCACAGAGTGGAATCTTTTGCAAAACTAGAGATCATGATTGAGGTAGATCTGACAGTGGAATTTTTGGAAAATAAAATCATGACTGAATTAGATGACACAGTGGAGTTGATTGCACAGAAGATCATGATTGAAGTAGATCACACATTGCACACAGAGATCATGATTGAAGTAGATCACATATTGCACACAGAGATCATGATTGAAGTAGATCACCACTGCACACAGAGATCATGATTGAAGTAGATCACACATTGCACACAGAGATCACGATTGAAGTAGATCACACATTGCACACAGAAATCATGATTAAAGTAGATCACAGATTGCACACGGCACAGAAGATCATGACTGAAGTAGGTCACACATTGCACACAGGACAAAAGATCATGATTGAAGCAGATCATACATTGCACACAGGACAGAAAATCATGATTGAAGTAGATCACACATTGCACACAATATAGTAGATCATGATTGAAGTATTTCGCATAGTAGAATCTGCTGTACAACAGATCATGATTGACATAGAACACAACGTGCAATCTGTTGAAGAAGATCATGACTGCTATAGATCACAGCATGGAACTGAATCTAGGCCTGCAACCCAGCACTGATTGAAACAGATCATAATCTGTTGAATACAATTTGAAATAAATCCCATGATTATTGAAATTGGATTGTAATGACAGATGATGATTGAAATATTTAACGGACTTGAATCTATTACGTAGCTGATCATGATTTGAAATAAGTAATCACCGAGTGGACTGACAGAATCAATCTATTGCATAACAGATTATGATTGAACCAAATCGCACAAACACGATAATTATTATTGGAATGAAATACTTGACACACTGGAATCTTGCGCACAGGATTGGCGAAAGCACATCTCACGAGGGGAATTAAGGGGGCGGGATAGCTCAGAGGTCAGAGCACTCGCTTTCCCAAGCTAAGGTTAACGCTCGAGCGTGGTTACCAAGTGGATGGGTGACTATTTGCGCGCATTGGTATCAGCACAGTCCCCCAGTCCACCCAGCTATAAATGGGTACCTGCCCTCTTTAGGGACAGGAAGGTAAAGCAGCGAGGGAGAGGAGATGGGCGCCGCCCTCAACATGCTGGCCTCTAGAGAAGCTGAGGTCTCTGCTGCCTCGCTCCCCTACGACCTCATAGGTTATAGGACACCCTTACCTTTTTTTCTTTTTTTTTAAAAATCTTTTTACATCTCATGAGTATAATTATCATAGCAATTTCACTCCATCAAGGTGAAGATTTAGATTCGTTAAGTCTTTAAACTCTTTACGTTTTATTTCGTGGTCAAAATCAATCTACTGACATTTATTACTGCTTTTCCCAGGGTACAATCATCAACTTTGTTTATTGGTATCTATTGAATGCTTATTATCACCAAAGTACGTGCTTTTTTTGTCTTATTTTGTGTGATATAAGTCATTTCATCTATTTCTATTATTAAGCCGAATTTTTTTTTTATACTGACATTGAGAGTAAGTCACAATCTGGTGAACTTTTATCTTTTCAAATATTTTTGGAGGAAGAAAACAACAACACCGAAGCGTTTTAAACAACAGCCTGTAATTGTTTCTGTGTTGTGACTTTTATATTTTTATGTATGAGACAGAAGAGGGAAAAAAACACGTTTAATTTTAAGTTCCAATTTGCTTTGCAATAATGATTTTTTTTTTTTTACTGTCATTAAATAACATAAGCAAACATTTAGAGACGCATATTCTGTTAAGTTATTGTCGATTGTAATAACATGACTAGTTTCGGAAATAATACAGTCTCGTAGTGGAGTGACTAGAAGACTGATGGAGAAATGACGTCATTTTGGTGATTGACGTCACCTTAAAAAAATCTTCAACTTGAGAATTGATTATTGTTTGCGTCATTCAGCATCATGATGGACCTACCGGGAGTAGTTCGATCAGTGTAAGGTATACATTCCTGGGTATTTTTAGGAATCTCTCTCTCTCTCTCTCTCTCTCTCTCTCTCTCCTCTCTCTTCTCTCTCTCTCTCTCTCTCTCTCTCTCTCTCTCTCTCTCTCTCTCAAAAGTCCTTCGGATGAGACTTTAAACCGAGGCCCCGTGTGCGAACGCACGCAGAACATCTTGCGCACACGTTAAATCCTATTCCTCTTTTCGTAATAGTAGGCCATCGTGTGCTGGTGGGAACAGATGACATTTATAAAACTGCATACACACGGGGACTGGATGTTAAAAAGCACAAGAGTGCTTATTCCATTATCCTCGATATAAAAGAATAATTTTCTCTCTCTCTCTCTCTCTCTCTCTCTCCTCTCTCTCTCTCTCTCTCTCTCCTCTCTCTCTCTCTCTCTCTCTCTCTCTCTCTCTCTCTCTCTCTCTCTCTCTCTCCTCTCTCTCTCTACTCTCTCTCTCTGTGCTTTAGAGTTGCACTTGCACAGATAAGATGTGGTGTTCTACCCCTTAACAATAACATGCACCGCTATAGTGAATCAAATCAAAGAAAATCATGTCCCTTCTGCGCATCCAAAATTGAAAATGAAAAGCATTTTCTGCATGACTGCCTTATGTACTCGATATACGGTCAAATTTTTTAAGAGACTCGGTTTATTTACCATTATCAATACTGCTTCAGTTACAAAGTGAGCAGCACAAAGAGAATCTGTCTAGATTTATTTTCCATGGCATTAAAAAACGATCTAGAATTGTGATAGGTGAGGTTTGATATGTAAGTTATTCAGTATGACTCAATGATTTCCCAGCGAACTCATCCTGCGTCTTTTGTTTGGTTGTACAGACGTAAAAAGTAATATTGTAATTGTAATGACAGTATGATCCCTGATCGAAATGAAGTGATTGAGGTTTAACGTTCCGGGCTCATTAACGCAATCCCATGGTCGACTTGTTTGTACTATTATACTTCTTCCAGGTTTTTTTTATAATTTAAAAAAAAAATTATGTGTTATTAATTGTGTTATTGTGTTATTATTTTGCAGATCTGCAATCGGATGTCTATGATACCAGAGGCGATACAATTACTGATGATGAGCTGCACATACACACACACACACACACACACACACACACACACACACACACACACACACACACACACACACACACACACACCCTCTCTCTCTCTGTCTCTCTGTGTCTCTTTGTCTCTGTCTCTCTCTCTCTCTCAGTTGTTTGACAATACTTTCAGACATCGTAAACATTGAATGTCAGTATATTTGAATATGTTATAGTATTAGATGTCTTCTTTATCACACCATGTTTTGTAAGCTTAAATTTTGTTGTAAATTCGACATTACTGACAAGCATGTCTCCTGCAGCCCCCCCCCCCCCCCCCCCCTTCCATTTTTTTTTTTTTTGTCTTCATCTGTTTGTATAATGGCCTGTGGCCGATGTACAATAAACATCCAGTTCCGAGTTCCGAGTTTTCTCTCTCTCTCTCTCTCTCTCTCTCTCTCTCTCTCTCTCTCT
>CM060334.1:50617885-50627885 GCA_030674155.1 Stramonita haemastoma
ACAACACACCAAACGCCCACCGCCATCCACATGTAAATACCAGAGATAATTTAAGTTAAACCAAGCATGGACCAGTCCACCCCAACAGCTTTGCAGGCTTGCGTTACAATTGGCTGCTTCAGACTGCTTGACCATCAAATTTGAATTGCCTTTGTGTCTGTCGAAAATTTCCTACTGGTTTTTAGAATCACAGGATAATGTCTACAGGTTTATCATGAAGAATTGTTTTGTAGTTTTTTGTTGTAGTTTTGTAACACACATACTAGTTCTAATACTGCTAAGATAGTATCACACGTTATGAATTGAAAAAAAAAAGCTTGTCATTACTGTTGGAGATAACAGATATACAGTCAGGTTATATGACAAGAATGGTGTTGGCCTGAAATATAGGTTTAATGTGATATCAAATTCTGTTCTAAATGAGTTATGAACGGGTTTTGCAAAGAACACTAAAACGATAAAAAATACATGTATTTATGAGCATGTGGTTAACTGGCTTTAAAAAAACAAAACAAACTATGTTAGTGTGCTTTTTAGATTCTGCATGTTTTGAGTTTCATGAACAATTATAAATGTGGCGTCCTCCAAATCTTTGTATTATACAAAGACTTTTACACACGTGCATAGCGTACACGCACGTACACACACACACACACACACACACACAACACACACACACACACACACACACACACACACACACACACACACACACACACACACACACAACCACACACACACACACACACACACACACAACCACATACACACAACCACTTGAAAACGATAAATTAACGTGCTAGAACCCCTAATAAACAATCGTTTTTCATGTTACCAACTATACCATACCTTGATATTTTTTACTAAATTATCATCGTGCTGCTTCTGTCAAGTTTTTCTTCAATAATCTGTCTTGGGTCGTGTATTGGGGCCAAATCTGCTAAAATATTTCTGGAACTGAGTTAATCCCATGTGTTTATTTTTTAACTAATTATTTTTTTCATAACTACTATAACCGATGCCTGTACGCAAATGTTTTGTTCCTCCTTCCTTAAAACGGTCCGCGGATCATGCCTATTTGTGACGCTCCACCACGAAGTGAGTCGCTTAGCACATATTCTACTTTTCCGCTAGGAGCCATTAAAGACAGGTGGGGGTGAGGTTCTCAATTTTGAGATTTTGGTGGATTATAAACTATAGCAAATATTTTACCTTGTTGTGAAATATCAAGGCATAAGTTTGTTTCCTTTTGTCTTTAAGGGTGCTTTGAAAATCGCAAAGCTCTCATGATGACCACCTGTTATGATGCTAAACTTGTCAATTTCTCATTTTGACATTTCCTGCAGTCTATCATTTCAATTTGTGATAAATCTTGATAGAACTGTCAGATTTTCAATCTGGTTTTTTTTTTGTATTGTATAGCCATTTTATTTCAAATTAACAACATGTTAATAACTAAAAATTGACCTCTGGTGCAATGCGACCGCTTATGTGGTGGAACGTCACATTTCCTCTGTCCACAGTGCTACGAATGTATATCCATTTATTCCCGAAGTAGGAATGCAGCTACCTTAATGGTAGTTTAAAGCAGTTGTATACACAAAATCTTAACATCAGTAAACCCAGAGCTTAAACCGATGAAGAAAAGGAAAATACGATTCTTATGGATATATCTGATTTTGGCTGTGTATTGTTTTCATTCGTCTGACAACCACGTGTTTTATGTTGCTGTTTCCCAGCCAAGTATTTATTGTCACAATCCCAACATTGCTGAAAAATGAGTTATACTATTAAGCCCTTGCTTCACGTTCGCTTTGGAGTTATTTGCTTTCTGTCTTAATCTGTGCTTTCTGAGAGAGAGAGAGAGAGAGAGAGAGAGAGAGAGAGAGAGAGAGAGAGAGAGAGAGAGAGAGAGAGAGAGAGAGAGAGAGAGAGAGAGAGAGAGAGAGAGAGAGAGAGAGGGAAGAGGGAGGGAAGGGAAAGAGGAGAGAGAGAGAGAGAGAGAGAGAGAGAGAGAGAGAGAGAGAGAGAGAGAGAGAGAGAGAGAGAGAGAGAGACACACACACACACACACACACACACACACACACACACACACACACACACACACACACACACACACACACACACACACACACAAAAACAGACAACCAGAGACAGACAGAAACACAGACAGACAGACAGAAACACAAACAGACAGACGAACAGACTTTTTTTTAGACACAGAGATAGACACACATAAGTACAGAATGATAGAGAGAGAGATCGATGTTGTATTATATTCAATTCATTACTGACATCTTTTAATTTCAATGTACTGACAAAATATTTACTATTTTTGATATGGTTTCCTTCTACTTGTGTATAAGTGTTCACCAGTCATGCATAACATTAAACAACACTAACCTGAGACATACACAAAGGCACAGAGACACAAAGACACCGAGACACAGGAGACACAGAGACGCAAAGACAAAGAGAGAAAGACAGATTGGTTTTGTACTATATTCTCTTGATTGCTCACAGCTTTTAGTGTCAATGTTCTACCAAGTTCACTTTGTTTTTTTGTGGGATTTTGTTGTTTTGCTTCGTACTTGTTGTACACATTCACAAATCCGGTTTAATATTAAATAATACAAACCAGTCTATCATGTTAACTGTTCATATTTTTAAGCTTAATTATGTTTATCATTTTTACTGTACATCTTATCTAAGCTAAATTCTGTTTATCATATTTTACTGTCCATTTTATCTAAGATAAATTCTGTTTATCGTGTTTACTGTAATGTTTTCTTGGGTATATTTTGTCTACCATTTGTACTGTACATCGCCAAGAAAAACCTGGTTTAGAAACCTCACCAAGACAGATCTGTTTACTGTACACCTCCAGGGCAATTCTGTTTACCGTACCTACTGCCCAGCTCAATGGTACATCAGTCTACTTTACATCTCTAAGTTAAATCTGCTCTTTATACGCCTTTTCTAAGCTATATTCCGCTATCAGGTATACTGCCCATCTTCCCTAGAGTATTTTCTGTTTATCATGTTTAATGTACATCTCCAAGAATTTTTTTTTATTTATTATTATACATCACCAAGTTAAATTGTGTATTGTACATCTTCAATGCAGTTTTTGTTGTTTTTTAAACCATGTTATATTGCCCTTCACAAAGCCACATCTTATTTCTGGACATTTCCAGGGTCAAATTCAGTCAACACCATGTTTCCTGCCCATCCCCTCTCATGTCTTATTTAAGGTAATTATGTTTACCATCTTCACTGTGCATATCCAAGTTAAATCACTTTACTGTACATGGCCAAAGTTATGTTGTTCACTACCTTATTACACATCTCCATGATAAATCTAATCATCCCGTGTATTGCCCATCCCAAAGGTACATTATTCTTATGTACATCTGCAAGGTAAAATTTTGTCTAATCCATCATTTCTGTCCCATCTCCTCTTATGTGAATTCTGTGCACCAATTTTCTTTTCTTATTCAGTTTCTTGTTGTTATTGCATAACGAATGATGTCCATGTTCACACACATTAATTATCTTTGTTTTTGTTGTTTCTTTTGTCCATGGATGCCAGCAAAGTTCTGATGAATATTCATGTTGTACCACGTGACCTGCAGACGATAACTATGAGGGTCATGGATGGTGCAAACAAAGAGTGCTCTGTAAAAAAAATCTTTTAATATTAAAAACCATGGTGAAATTGTCTGAACAGTTTGGCTTTTTAGGGGTGTGGTTTTGTGTGTGGTTGTGTGGTTGTGTGTGGTGTGTGTGTGTGTGTGTGTGTGTGTGGTGTGTGTGTGTGTGTGTGTGTGTGTGTGTGTGTGTGTGTGTTGTGTTTCTGTCTCTGTTGTGTCTGTCTCTCTGTCTGTCTCTGTCTCTCTGTTTCTCTGTCTCTCAGTCTCTCTGTCTTTGTCATTGTCTTTATCTGTCTGTCTGTCTGTCTGTCTGTCTGTCTGTCTGTCTGTCTGTCTGTCTGTGTCTCTCTGTTTCTCTGTTTCTCTGTCTCTGTCTCTGTCTCTGTCTCTGTCTCTCTCTCTCTCTCTCTCTCTCTCTCTCTCTCTCTCTCTCTCTCTCTCTCTCTCCTCTCTCTTCTCTCTCTCTTTCTCTCTCTCTCTCTCTCTCTCTCTCTCTCTCTCTCTCTCTCTCTCTCTCTCTCTCTCTCTCTCTCTCTCTCTCTCTCTCTATCTCTCTCCCTCTCCCAAAGCCCCCCCCCACACACACACACACGGTCTACCCCTGTCTGTGGTAAAGGTATGAGGGTATATCTGCAGGTGTCCCCCTGTGAATCACACACACTGGGCGTGTCTTCCATCATTGCACATTCAGCACATGCATGCACAACACATTACAGAAAATGGTCTAACAGATCACATGACAGACATACAGACAGGTAGACAGACAGACAGTCAGATGGACAGATATTTAGCCTGAAGAGATGTTAAAAAATGTTCAAGATAATTGAATGAGTATTTACTTTAATATAAATATATATATGTGTGGATATATATATGTATATATATATATATATATATATATATATATATATATATATATATATATATATATAATGCGTGTGTGTGTGTGTGTGTGTGTGTGTGTGTGTGTGTGTGTGTGTGTGTGTGTGTGTGTGTGTGTGTGTGTATTCAGTTTCCCTGTGCATGCAGTTTGGTATATTTTGTCATCCATCACCCTCCCCCCCCCACCCTCCCCACACACACAATGACTTAAATTAAGGTAAAGGTCTCGGCCTAATATCAAGGTGGTCGTAGGGGAGCGAGGCATCAGAGACCTCAGTTTCTCAAGGGGCCAGCATATCAAGGGCGGCGCCCATCTCCTCTCCCTCGCGGTTTTACCTTCCCGGACCCTAAAGAGGGCTGTAAATGGGTACAATGGCTTACTTAAAAAACAAAAACAAAAACAAACATATAGTGGAACAGGTTTTTAACATGGGCAAGAACAAAACCTCTTGAGTGGGCGCTTTGATGATGGCTTGTACCCTAATTTTCACACTTCAAGGAGCCAAACACATTAACAACTAGAGTATCCCAACTTCTTAGAAGCTTAAAGTAAACAACAGGCATACACACAAAACAGACGACTGATATTGATATGTATTTTTCCTCTGCACAAAAAAAATGGCTGGGGTGTTACAAATAAGGTTTTGTTGGCGCAACTAGTGCAAAGCCAAACTCCAGAAGGAAGGAGGAAGGGGGCGGGGGTAAAGAGAAGGGGAGGGGGTGTATCATTTTCACTGCAGTTCCAACCACAACTCATTAGCAGCTGTTCAGTTTAACACACTTCTGCCTTGCCTTGCACCTGCTTCCCCTGTCTGTGACAAGAAATAAAAATGACGTTTTGTAAGAAGAGTTAGGTAAGAAAAAGTGACGGTTTTGTAAGGAGGAAATGATGTAAGAAAAATAGCGTTTTCTAAGTAGAATGATGTAAGAAAAATAATGTTTTCAAAGTAGAATGATTTTTAAAAAATAGTATTATAATTTAAAAAAGCAAAAGAACTGACGTTTTATGAGTAGTATGCCATATGATAATGACGTTTTGTAACAAGAACGATGTAAGAAAATGGCGTTTTGTAAGAAGAATGATGTAAGAAAATAAGGTTTTGTAAAGAGAAAGCTGTAAGAAAAATAACGTTTGATAACTAAAAGGATGTAAGAAAAGTTGTGTTTTTAAAGTAGAATGAAGTAAGAAAATAACGTTTTTAAAGTGAAGTCAAGCAAGAAATATGATGTTTTGTAAGCAGAATGATGTAGAAAAAAAAAGACAAGAAAAAAAGACAAACATTTTGTAAAAAAGAATGATTTAAGAAGAAATGGCACTTTGTGTGTAAAATGATGGAAGAAAAATGATGTTATGTGTAAAATGATGTAAGAAAAATGACACGTGTAAGTAGGGAGAGGTATGAAAATAATGCTTTGTAAGTAGAGTGATGTAAGAAAAGTGATGTTTTGTAGCAAAAGAGAGGGGAGGGCGAAGAGGGTGACTGTGTCTATTATGGAACTCTCACACTTGTGATTTTGCACATTTGTGTTAAGGAACATTATACCATGTTTCTGTTTCAATCATGCTTTCGGGTATGCAAGTTTAATGAAAGTGTAAAGCTTTACAATAAAAAAGCACATCATCATGCACAAAATCCTGAACAATATAACTAGTTATAGTTAAAGCATTTGGGTGAAAACTTTTTTTTTTAAAAACCCAAATATACAGAGAAGAAGAAAGATATATAGGGACACACAGCCTGGGTCTGAAGGACAAGAACACGAGCATACAGGCATCCATACCATTTGCATGCTTGTACAGATGTTGATGGCTATCTTACATATCAAGCAATGAGTCAGATACAGAGGGTAGGCATAAAATTGCAGAAAAAAATAAGGCAGGATTTTGTTGAAAACTTGGAGACTTGACAAACAAAATAACAGCATTTAAAAGAGGTTAGTTTACTTTAAAAGGACACATGTTCACACTTGATATGTTTTAGTAGTTGCCACATATGTCATGATGTTTCATTTTGTTTTTGCATTATTTGCTATACTTTGCTATGCTTTGTTTACCCCATTCTTGGGGCTGGTGGCCTGAAGAAGAATATTGTTCATTGTTCATTGTTCTTTCTCTCTCTCATTTTCTCTCACACTCACTCTGTCCTTCTCCTGCCTTTATTCTCTCTCTTTCTTCTCTTAGCCCCCCCCCCCCCCCCCCCCCCCCCCCCCCCCCTAACACAACACACACACACACACACACACACACACACACACACACACACACACACGGTCTACCCCTGTCAGTGGTAAAGGTATGAGGGTATATCTGCAGGTGTCCCCCTGTGAATCACACACTCTGGGCGTGTCTTCCATCATTGCACATTCAGCACAGGCATGCACAACACATTACAGAAAATGGTCTAACAGATCACATGACAGACAGACAGACAGACAGACAGACATACAGACAAAGACTCAGGTAGACAGATATTCAGTCAGAAGTAAAATTAGCAAAAAATATTTTACAAATAAAGAAGAGGCATCCATGTGCTTTTGTGTATATCCAGTTCTGGTGTGTTTGCATTTTTGTAAATTCTCTCATCCATTCCCACAGGGGACCAAGTAGCTTAGTGGTCAGAGCACTCGCTTTCCCCAAGCAAAGGTTAAGCACCATCGAGCGTGGTTACCAAGTGGATGGGTGACCATTCACACTCCTTGCCTTCAGTACAGTTCTCCAGTTCACCCAGCTGTATATGTGTACCTGCCCACTTTAGGGTCAGGAAAAGTAAAGCAGCGAGGGAGAGGAGATGGGTGCTGCCCTCAATATGCTGGCCCCTAGAGAAGCTGAGTATCTGATGCCTCGCTCCCCTACTACCACGTAGGCTATTGAACACCTTTCCTTTTTTTTTTTTTTTTTTTTTTTTTTTTTTTTTTTACTCCCACTAGCTTACTATGTCCTACCTATTGGAAAGGCAGACCTAGTTTCAATGTGAGTGCAAGAAGTTCTGCGTGTGTTTTTACATGGGACTTAGGTATGTAGTCTCATCGTAAGACTTTTGTGAAGATTAGAATTTGCATTTATGTTAACTCTTAGAAAGAAATCACCTGGAATGGAAGTCGTCTTCGAGGTGACTCGACCCAAGGCCGTCAGACTGCCAGCGAAATACTGAACACTAGACTATCCTGTTCCCCCTTAAAGTTGAAAGTAAACCCTAGACTTACACACGAAAACAGAGGACAGATATTGATATATTTTTCTTAGCACAAAAACACGGAATGGGGTCTGTTACAAAGATGGTTATGTTGGCACAACTGGTGCAAAGCCAAACTCCAGCAGGGAGGAGGATGGAAGGGGGAGGGGAGTGAAGTGGAGGGGAGGGGGTGTATCATTTTCACTGCAGCTCTAACCACAACTCATTAGCAGATGTTTAGTTTAACACACTTCTGCCTTTGCTTGCACCTGCTTCCCCTGTCTTATAGAAGGAAAAATGACATTTTGTGTGTAAACTGATGTAAGAAAAACGAGGTTTTGCAAGTAAAATGACGTAAAAAATTAAGGTTTTTAAGCAAAATATAAAAAAGAAGGGGGAGGGGGGCTGATTGGGACCTTAGATTAATTTTCTCACACGTGTTTTACAGGTGTTCACTGAATATACATGGATTATCCCATATATCCCTTTAACACATGTTTACAGGTATGCATGTTTAATGAATCAGTAGATTTTCAAAATAAAGATAACATTACACATACTCAAGAATTATATGTAGTACAGACAGAGACTTCGGCGTTGAACTACCTACCCCTGGGATAGTAAAGATTTAGAGCATGATGCTCTCTACAGAGAGTAGTGGTGTTTTTACCTTCCACAGTCAACAAAATTAGTGTGAAAAAGCTTAGCAGTCAGCGGGGAAAGTTAAAATAAGAAACAAAGAGACAAAGACAAACTGACAGACACTGTCTGAAAATTTAAAAAAATATATAGAACCATCCATACATGTTGTATATATGTAATGTACAGGATCAGCAATCACACTGCCAGGCAGGCTACGGAGAAAACAGAGGAATGAGAGACATGAGATTTGTGCTCCAAAGTATCCTTGAAAAGGTCAATAGTACGAATGAAGAGTGTTTTGTATCACCTTAGTGGACTACAGAAAAGCCTTTGATAGTGTACCTCACCAGCATATTTTCCAAACAATGGGTAAGAAGGATGAGTTTTTCAAAACACATTATTTCCGTTTGTTTTCCAGTTAATGAAGACCAAAACTGGCATTGTTGGATGGGAAACCGAAATGTGAAGTCTTCCACATCTCAAAATGGGGTAAACAAGGAAGCTTTATCTCACATTACATTACATGTGTGTGTGTGTGTGTGTGTGTGTGTGTGTGTGTGTGTGTGTGTGTGTGTGTGTGTGTGTGTGTGTGTGTGTGTGTGCGCGCGCGCGTGTGTGTAAACACGGAGCAGATCCTGAGAACGTCAGATAATTAAGATATTATGGGAATGCAGCAGAAACAGTGTGCTCTACCCTTATGATACGGCTCCAGGGCTGATAAGATTACTGGCATGAAGAGAATATTTCACAGGGTAGACGTAACAATAGGAATAGCCGGTCACAAGCTCAAATCCCAAAAGGCAACAAGTTTTGAATATTGTCAGAACCAGCAGCCAAACAGTGTGTGATTAAAGATTGATAAACTGCTTTAGGAAATGTCAATGACTTTAACTATCTCGACTGGTCAAAGCACAAGGCAACTAATGTGCTACGATTATAAAACAGGAAGTGTCGTGGGTAAACGCAGAAAGATCAAATTAAACATGCAGAATTAGTTTAGTTCTTTTCAACATAGGGTGATAATATCTGCCTTTTAAATGCTTTAGAAGTCAACTTTCTTTCTTATCGTTTCTGTGATGACAAGATGAAAACATAATGTGTAAACTTGATCTTTTACGCTCAATAAAGATCATTTTGACTTGACTTGCAAGCATTGCAGCATTTTTTACCAGCTGAAAATGAAAACAAAAGAATGCTTAGTATAACCCTTCAGACTATAAATCGTGAATCTTGGACACAAAGAAAACACACAAAAAGACTCAAAACTGCTAAGACGTGGTTCTTTTCTAGTCTAATAAGAAAGATAAAAATATAAAAAAATTGACGAGAACTGGGAACAACAAGAAAACATCTAACGTTACTAAATGAAATGAAAGTAAAATATGCTGGTCATACGCTGCAAAGCCAGCTTCACGAACACTGACTTTCAGCGTAAAACCAAGGAAAATAGAAGAAAAAGGCAGACCACCAGCTTCTCTCACTGACAACATCACCGAATCCTGTGGCCTGAGAATCCATGAAGTCAGCAGGGCCAGCGAAGACCGGAGCACATGGCGAAGGAGGGAGGATCATGTCGGTGTCATTGGGTGCAGCGACTCAGTGACGCAGACAGGTGTAAAAGACAGGTGTGGAAAACAGGAAAGTTTG
>CM060334.1:50635385-50640385 GCA_030674155.1 Stramonita haemastoma
CATCTCCCTCGCTGCTTTACCTTCCCTGACCCTACAGAGGGCAGGTACTCATTAAATTTTACAGCTGGGTGAATTAGGGGAACTTTACTGAAGCCAAGGCGCACAAACGTAATTCATCAGCTTGATAGCCACGCTCCATACTGCTTAATCTTAGCTAGGATAAAGCAAGTGCTCTGACCACTGAGCTATCCCTTGCCCATTAGCTTAAACATTAACTTCGGAGAGATGGGGTGGCTCTCAAATGGCCAATTTACCAAGGACACTAAACAATAGGTTGCTTGATAATTTCGTAGCGTGCATGCCATTGGCAATAGTTTTTATAGCCTAGTACAACAGATGGACAGGAGGGATTTTTACGTGTGTGGAAGCTCTTCTCTATGTATCCACACAAGGGCTCTTGGTTTACAGTCTCACTCAGAAGAACTTTCGAGGAAATGGACCAGTTTTATTGCTGACATCACGGAGAAAGGATCTTGAATAGAGACCTGACCTCTTCTTCACCTTTGACTGCTCAGACAGTGACTATTGTTGTCTGCCATATAGGGAAAATGTGTTGTACTGCCATTTAGCGCCTGAAAAGTTAGGTCCAGCACATCCGATTCCGGTATGGAACATTCATATTATCCTGAAAATCTTTCTGGATAAAGACAGGAAAATGGACCAAGAAGGCGGAAAATAGTCTTAAACCAGGTGACAAGCAGAAAAGAAACAAGAGTAAGAGTTTTAAAAAAAAGGTGTCCAATAACCTGTGTGATCGTAGGGGAGCAAGGCATCAGAGACCTCAGCTTCTCTAAGGGCCAGCATGTTGAGGGCGGCGCCCATCTCCTCTACCTCGCTGCTTTATCTTCCCTGCCCCTAAAGAGGGCAGGTACCCATTTACAGCTAGATGAACTGGGGAACTGTACTGAAGCAAAGGTGTGCAAACCAACCACTGAGTTATCCCATCCTCATAGTGAAACGTTAAGGACAAAGTGAATGTAGAAAAAGTTGCATCAGTCGTAAATAAAAGAAAAATCCGCGGTAATTGCAAATAAAGAATAAAATGTGCATTACTAGTGAATACACAGAAAGCTAGATTCGTGGCAAAATAAAGAAAAAAAAGTGTAAATTGCAAACGAAACCAATCCTGCATTTAAGCTGCATTGCTATCAGAATTTAATGTAAACATTGCCGTACGTCATGGGTGAGAATTCACCCACACCCCTATCATTAATTTCACTCTGTAACTCGAGACATTTAATGAGCAACCAGGGACAAATTGCGTGACAGCACGAATGAACACAAAACAGAAAATGTCAACAAATACGTAGAAGCCTTCACTATCTTAAACAAACAATTGACACCCACCTCTGATGTTTTGGGGCACAAAACTGAGCCACTCTGGGGAAATCTCTATCCTTCTCACTACAGCTCGTATGTCATGCATTCAGTTTTACACTTTGACCGTAAAAATCAGCAGAAAAACCCAAACGTCAGCAGAGGTTGATTTTGTGTGTGTGTGTGTGTGTGTGTGTGTGTGTGTGTGTGTGTGTGTGTGTGTGTGTGTGTGTGTGTGTGTTGTGTGTGTGTGTGTGTGTGTGTGGAACAACGACATATGGTGGGGGTAAAGTGGTAGAGGATGGGGAGAAGCAGGGCAGAGTGTGTCTGTTTCTTCCTTATCAATCTATTGATTCACTCTTACGAAAAACAAAATACATATCAGAACTATATCATTAAAACCTAGATGTTGCTTTCTATTCATTTTGTTTTTCATCTAGTTTTGTTATTTTTAGAGTAGGTCACTGGAGCAGACCTGGGAAGGAAATGTGTGTGTGTGTGTGTGTGTGTGTGTGTGTGTGTGTGTGTGTGTGTGTGTGTGTGTGTGTGTGTGTGTGTGTGTGTGTGTGTGTGTGAGTGTGTGTGTGTGTGTGTGCGTGCGTGCGTGCGTGCGTGTGTGTGTGTGTGTGCATGCGTGTGTGTGTGTGTGTGTGTGTGTGTGTGTGTGTGTGTGTGTGTGTGTGTGTGTGTGTGTTCTTCTTCTTCTCATTGGTTTAATGTCCGTTCACTACAAGGTGATTTAGACAATGGTACATTCACGTTAAGAATGCACTGAAAAGGGGATGAGGGGAAAAAGTGAAAGGATAAAGAAAATAATGGATGATGATAAGTTTATACAATTTCATTTATAGTAACTGACCTACTGGTGACTGGCAAATACTTGCTGCAACTGATATTAGGACATGCGACTCGGAATCATACAGAACACTTTGGAAATTTCCGTATTTTTCCCTTAGATCTATCCCTTTGCTTTTATACGAGGCAATGAGCACAGGGCAATCAAACAGTATATGGTGGACTGATAAAATAGCAGAACAAGTACATAAAACATCTTTTGAATACTTAGTTTTCCAAGCATTTAGACGTAATTTATGAATTATAATTTCTATATTTCGTGGGCAACACAAACGATTTAAGGGAAATCTAAAAAACTTTGAATGTACAGAGTTTGCAAGAATTGAAATAATTTCAAATGAAGATAAACGCAGACCTATACTATTAATCATTATGTCACTTGTACATTCTGAAGCACCGCGTTTTGCCAGAGAATCTGCCAATTCATTCCAGTAAAGACCGCAATGTGATGGCACCCAGCAAAATGTTATCCCAATACCTTTAGAAGCAAGAGAATGCGCAAGGAACTTGATTTCAAAAATAACATCATTTCTCAGTTTAGAGTCCCAATGTTTTAAAGCCAGTAAAACTGATTTTGAATCAACACAAAAAAGGACATTGTAAATCGCAAGAGAAATATTTGAAATATAATTTAGCGCCATAAGAATTGCGAACAATTCAGAAGTGAATATTGTAAAACCTTTTCCAATACAAAAAGGTCTTTTTACTTTTAAGTCGGGTATAACGAATGCAGCCCCGCACATGCCCGATTCTAAGACAGATCCGTCCGTGTATACTTTCAAGTGGTTTAAATACTGACAATTTATATGATTTTGAACCTCAGTTTTGAGTAGGTTTTGATTAGTGTCCTTTTTTGTTTCTGTGTAGTCAATATCAAAATTTGCATATTTATGTTCCCATGGTGGAATCTGGGGAACTACTGGTAAAACTGGTACGTTTGATATATCGATATTATTTTCCTTCAAAAGGTCTTCAGTATAATTTCTTATTGGCTGCAAAAAAGAGATACTCCTAGCTCTTTTTGGATAATCCTTTTGATTAATAAATATTTCATCGCGAACAGAATTTGAAATAGCAAGACTTCGAATGACATATTTAGAGACAGATAACATTCTTTGCTCATTCTTTGTGTGTGTGTGTGCGTGCGTGTGTGTGTGCGTGTGTGTGTGTGTGTGTGTGTGTGTGTGTGTGTAGAGGAGTTGGTTGACAGAGGAACAGCTACTTGCAAATAATAATATTTATTGTTTCCTTTTGTTTATTCTCTGGGTATTTTTTCCTGTCCACCTTTATGTATGTTTTTCTTTATTCTAGTGGTCTATTATTCTTAGTTTTTTTTTGTATTTTGCTTTTGTTGTTTTTTTGTGAAAAGAAAAAAAAAGTTCTTGTTAAATTATTTTATTTTTGATGATAAACTTTTGTTTTATCTTTTGCTGATTGTAACACGAAACAATCTATCATAGACTTGATTTTAATCATTTATTTTGACTTTTTCAAGATCATGAATACACATTGATACACATTAGCACTTGCTTATATAACAGACGACAATAGCTACTGTATGAGCGTTTGACCTCGATAAAGAAGACGAAAAGTGCATCAGCACCAGTGCATTCATTCATACAGTTGTACAGATCGGATCAATGGGTTTCATGTACCAGGGGACAGTGAAATGGTCTGAGTTATGGAAAATCGCCCTGAGGAGTCTTCTCTTGAGGGTTCCCTGGTGGCAAGTTTGAATGAAATTGTCATGGATGAATCGCTTCTGTGCATGTCACTTTTGTGATGCGTTCGTTGGGGTTCAAAGTGTGGAATTTTTATGACCAACAAAGGAAAAGTTAAAACAGTTTTTAGAGCATAGAAAGACAGAAAAATAGAATGATGAGATGGTAAAAATGAAAAAAAGGAAATAAAGAAAGGAAGAGAGGAAGAGAAAAAAAATGAGAGAGGGGGAGAAAGAAAGAAAGCAACAAATAAACAAACAAACAAACAAAAGGAACGTAGAAAGATTTTTTAAAAAGTAAATATGGAAAAAAAAGATAAAGAACATAGGTCAAGATACGTTAATATAAAGAGAGAGAGAGAGAGAGAGAGAGAGAGAGAGAGAGAGAGAGAGAGAGAGAGAGAGAGAGAGAGAGAGAGAGAGAGAGAGAGAGAGAGAGAGAGACAGACAGACAGACAGACAGACAGACAGACAGACAGACAGACAGACAGACAGACATGTAGAACGAAAGAAATAGACAGAGACACAGACAGAGAGACACAGAAACAGAGATTATTTTTTTATCATTGCAAATATACTAAATAAGCAATAACATGACAGAGGAAGAGACAGAGAGGCAGACAACAGACAGAAAGACACACAGGCAGACATACTTTAGAACACACAGAGAGACAAACAGGAATTTCCTCTGCCCTTCATCGATATCAGAAAGAAAGGCCCTGGCGGACTCGGGTGCTAGCTAAACAAAGGCCATTGATTTATGGAGAAATAACATTGGACACACAAACATTCCAAAGTAGGGGCACACTCCTGGGCTTCCGACTTATGGGAACACTTCTGATTTCTTTCCACGTTCAGCAAGTCTGTATAGAGGAAATATAAACAGACACGAAAATACTTCCTGATGCGCGCGCGCGCGCACGCGAACACACACACACACACACACACACACACACACACACACATACAGGAAGGAGTGCATATGTATACACTTGCTCACACACACACACACACACACACACACACACACACACACGTGCGCGCATGCACGCATACGCACACACACATGCACACAAACACACACGCGCGCGCATGCACGCATACGCTC
>CM060334.1:50645385-50647885 GCA_030674155.1 Stramonita haemastoma
GAACCAAGATTGCATCTATAGCATTATCAACCAAGGTACGTTGTCCTGTACAAGATTCTTGGTTTCTAAGCGTTTTAGAGTAGCAAATTACCTTTTTGTTAGAGTTTGGGGGGGGGCGTTTGTTCCTCTGCTAGAGATTCGAGGCTCACCAAAGGTAAGTTTCTTAGGACGCTTTCGTTTTTGCCGACCATGAAGGTAGCTGCATCCCTACGTCGGGGATAGATATCTAATCACATCTCCATGTGCCCATGCTTTTCTTTGCTGTTGAATCTTAATGTTGTTCTTTTCTACCGGAATAAAACAGCCTACTCTTTATAAACGTTACACAGGTTGCAAAGGTAAGCACAAGATTGTAATTGCGCGTTTGTATTTTGGACCTCAGTTTATAGTCTCATCCGAACGTCTTTTGGGAGAGTAGAGGTGGGACTAATAATTATAATTCCGATTTGGCAAAAATTCTCTTAAACGAGCGCCCATGTGTTGGTGGCTCTTACCCAAAACATCAGATCACCAGATCAACGCTCTAACCAGTAGGCTATCCCGTCATCTTTGCTATTTTTATGAGTGTATATATAGGTAGTTTTACTGAAGACAGAAAAAAATAGGGAAAAGTGGACAGCGTAAAAAAAGCTCCCTTCCTGTAAGTGTCCCAGCCTGACAGTTCTTACAGTGTATGAAGCCATGCAATTTTGACATCAGGACTCTTCAATGTCTCTTGCTGCTGAACTTAGACTAGAAACGGGATGGCTCAGTGGTCAGAGCACTCACTTCCCGAAGCTAAGGTTAAGCAGCATCAAGTTTGGTTATCAAGTAGATAGATGACCGTTTGCGTGCCTTAGCTCAAAGACGATCCCTCAGTTCACCCAGCTGTAAATGGGTACCTGCCTTCTTTAGGGCCAGGGAAGGTAAAGCAGCAAGAGAGAGGAGATGGGCGCCGCCCTCAACATGCTGGCCCCTAGAGAAGCTGAGGTCTCTGACGCCTCGCTCCCCTACTACCACACAGGTATAGGGACACCTTTACCTTACTGTTTCCTGCCTTGAGATGAATTTGAACCCCTAACATTAATTTTGGATTATTGACACTTCAAGACAAAGTTGCCCTTTCCACACATACACGAGCAAATCAAGATGAATTGCCGTTTGATATTTGTTAGTACTTAAGACCTTCAACAGCAAACCTTACAAATAAAACGTGAGGTTCCGGTTCGATTCCCAGTCTTGCCATTTCTTCCAAGTTTGACAACAAAATCTAACGGAATAGATATCCAAGTCATTGGGGGTTAGACTTTAAACAATGCGCACACGTTAAATCACGTTTTGCCTTTCGAAAGAGAAGGCCATTTTGTACCGGTAGAAACGGATGACTAAAGTTTAAAAAAAAAATAAATAAATAAAATAAAATAAAAAGCTACACCCCCACATGTGGCCTACTTTTAGACACCATATCCAAAGTCAAAACGTGAGGAACTAAATTGTGGGGTAAGAACGATCGTATACACATAAAAAAATCACCATTGGTGAGCCTCAAAGCAATAGCTGAGGAAGGAAACGATAAAAAGAAACCTCATCCGAAATCTTAGTACTCAAACCACCATTCAGGATGACTTGCTATTGGGAAAACCACACTACTATGAACAAGATTTAAACCACGAACTTCTTACTACACTATCTGAACAATTAACTAAGTCTAAACCACCAGCCTACCGCCGTATAAATATCTATATCTTTATCACACATCAATCTTGATTTAGGCAAACCAAAAAATTAAGACCGTTAGGGAAAAAAGGTCAAGGTAAATAAATTATGCTACCATAACCTGTGCGGTCGTAGGGAATCGAGGTATCAGAGACATCAGCTTCTCTAGGGACCAGGATAATGAGGGCGGCGCCCATCTCCTCTCCCTCGCTGCTTTACCTTCCTTGTCCTTAAGGAGGGCAGGTAACCATTAAGAAGTGAAAAGGGAACATCCACAAAAAATAAAAAGAAAAAGTAGAGAAAAAAGAAAACAAATGTTACCATAAAAACCAACAAGATAGCAGTGAAAAAAAAGCACGAAATGACGAAGAAAGAGAATCTATAATGAATAAAAAAAAGTCGGGAAATGAAGATAATTGTGTGTTGGAGATTTTCCATTTTCCTCCATTACACACGAGTTCAGTGACCTTAGAGCTGGCTATTTAGAACATGGCATCATCTGAGGGCAGAAGTGGCATGGTGGGGATAGCGTGGAACTCCCTTCTCATACATTATCTAAGATCACAGGTTCGAGTCTGCTGAAGCGTCTGTTCAGAGAGATACCCCCCAACCCCTACCCTAATCCTGAAATTACGAATGGTACCGTCTGCAATGCGATTCGTAGATACTGCAGAAAGAGATAGCTAAAAGATAAACGGGTTTATCTTGATTTCTAGATAGTGTACAGGGATACCTAAAAGATAAACGTGTTTATCACGATTCCTAGACACTGCACAGAGAGACAGTTAAAAGATAAACGTGTTTA
>CM060334.1:50667885-50686895 GCA_030674155.1 Stramonita haemastoma
CTTCCCAAGTGTGCATTATGATAATTTTCTATTTTAAGAAAATGGACAGGCCTCAAATTGCCAGCTTACAAGGGAAGAGAGAAGTGACCAGAAGTGGTTGTACTGTCATATTTATTTGTTGTTGTTGTTGTTGTTCTTGTTCTTGTTGATGATTTTGCTGTTGTTGTTGTTGCTGTTCTTCTTCTCCTCCTCCTCCTTCTCCTCCACCTCCTCCTCCACCTCCTCTTCCTTCTCCTCCTCCTCCTCCTCCTCCTCCTCCTCCTCCTCCTCCTCCTCCTCCTCCTCCTCCTCCTCCTCTTCCTCCTCCTCTTCTTCTTCTTCTTCTTCTTCTTCTTCTTCTTCTTCTTCTTCTTCTTCTTCTTCTTCTTCTTCTTCTTCTTCTTCTTCTTCTTCTTCTCTTCTTCTCTGCTTTTTGTTTCCGGAATTAAACTAGCCATTGCATTAAAGGGAGAGAAACCCCAGCCAGCCAGTTCTCTCCTGAAGAAAAAAAAAAAAGAAAAGCCCGAGCGAAAAACCAGGAACACCAGATGTGAAAAGAAGAAATAGAACAAAACAGTACTGAATACAAAAAGAAAGCAATGTATAGTCGGTATAAAGAAATAAAAACTACAGGAACAAAACAAAAGAAGAAAAGAGAAGGAGAAATAAGAACCACGTAGAAAAAGCGGGACAAAAAACAACAACAATCTGTAGTAAAAAGAATGAATGCATAAGTAGAAAACAAAAGAAAAAAAAGAAAGAAAAAAAGAAAAGATCAAGGTTACAAAAGAAAAAAATATGTAACACCCTTTCGTGCAAGAACAGATCGAATCTAGACATTCTTACACGCGTACCAACGGACAGACAGGCAGGCATTAAAATAGACACACATACAAACAGAAAAAAAGAGCTGACATTGCTAACGCCTGACAGACAGACAAAGAGACAGACAGACAGAGAGACAGACAGAGAGACAGACAGCAGACAAAACCAATGAGTACAAGGAACAAAGAAAATTAAAGAAAAGACAAAAAAATACAAGAAAAAAAAGTACAAAAGATATATGAAGGAAATAAAACCAAAAGCTGCAAACAAGACCAAAAAAAAAAAAGAAATTGGAATGAGCTCACGAAGAAAAAAAGAAACGAAATATCAAAAATTTAAAACAAATTAAAAAATCAAGGAAACAATAAACCATTGGTTTACATTCCCTGCCCACAAATCAGTCTTAAATCAATAGTGAGAGTTGTGCATATACAACATTTTTCTCACCACTAAGGTAGCTGTGTTCCGACTTCCTGTTTTATGTTATCACATGACATCAACACTCGTGATTTTCTTTTTTATTATAATTCTGTGGTCCGTTGGTACCAGTATGCAATGCATGTCCTACTCTTCCAAAAGGCAGAACGGATTTTAGCATGCACGCAATATTACTGTGTGTGCGTTTGTACACAGGGTCTTGGTTTATAGTCTTATCCAAAGAACTGAAAAAAGGAAGTGGAATGGGTAGTGATTTTAACTTCAACGGAAACGATCCCTTTTTGTAGTGGTGTCTAGATAGGGGCTGAATACTGGACTATGATATTGATTGATTGATTGATTGATTGATTGATTGATTGATTGATTGATTGTTTGACTGATTAATTGATTATGTTGTATCAAGAATAATGGAATAAGCACTCGTGTGCTTTCTACATCCAGTCCCTGTGTTTATGCAGTTTTGTAAATCTTGTCATCTTTGTCTGTGAGAGCAGAATCTAGACTATTTAGCGCTTAAACAAATGATATATTGATCATACAAGGAAGACATAGAATGCAGAAAAGAGATAAGAAAAAGATCAAAAGAAAAGCAAATAATGCAAAAAAGAAAGAAAATCATAACCACTAAGAACCCTCCCCCACACCACCACCACCACCCCAAAAAAAGGGGGAAAAAGATAGGCAACAACAGAACAAAATATTTTAACAGATGCAAAGAAAACATACCACTACCACCCACATTAAAAAAAACAACCCACTGCAACCCCACCCCCCACCCCCCAAACAAAACAAAAACTTTTTTTTTTTTTTTTTTTTACAAAAAAGCCACCAATAATTTTATCCGGCAGGGATAATCTAAACTGGTGTCTAACATGTTTGCCCTCTTTCAAAAAGCAATAGAAAAGTAACATAAAAACTTAACTAATTATTGTAGTTTTGCCCTGTGGTAGTCCAGGTACCAATTCCCTGACTGTAGCAGACATCCCACAGTTTCTCTGATTTCCCCAGCCACCTCTTGTTCCAGTTAAGAACTGATCACTTAGAAGGAAGACAGTCTGGTCCTTTTACTGTACAGTACATTACCGAATTAAGTTTTCAATTTTGTTCCTACCATGGAGTGAAAAAAAGGTCTTATAAAGGAACAAGAGAGAGAGAGAGAGAGAGAGAGAGAGAGAGAAGAGAGAGAGAGAGAGAGAGAGAGAGAGAGAGAGAGAGAGAGAAAAGAGAGAGAGAGAGAGAGAGAGAGAGAGGAATAATAACAATAATAAAAATCATAAAAATGATATGATAATAATGATAAAAAATAATATCAATACATGGGAATTATATAACACTATACCGTGCAAAAAAACAAATCAAAGCGCTTACAGATAAACAATCTGACAGACAGACAGACAGATAGGCAAACATTATCAGGGAGAGAAGAGGAAAAAAACAAGCAAGGGGGGTCTTTGATATTGGGAGCGCAAAGACCTAAGCTGTCCCTGTCCCTGTCCTGTCTCTTTGTGTTTTTGCCTTTGTCCCTTTAAAAAATGTCCAGCCTTGCTCTGAAAAGTCATGGTGCTTTTGTTGCAAAGAGATTTTGACGACATAAAGCAAACTCTTGAAGGGCACTGCCTTCCCAGGAGCTTTGGAATGAGCTTTGTGATACATGTTAGTAAAGAAAAAAACAACAACATACATGTCATTTTAGTAAGGAACAATAGATAATTCCTTCAGATTCTCGTAGAGTTAGGGAAAATATAAATGTTTAATCAGATTCATGTCTGAAGGTCGACACCAATAATCATACAGAACTCTATTTAGTAACATTTCAACAGATTCATAAAAAAAAGGAAAATACAAATGTCTCATTAGATTTATGTATGAAAGTTGACATCCTTATGTTGAACAGAAAATGAATGGAGTTTCAGAAGATTTATGCAGGAACGTATGATTTATTTTATCATTGTTTCGCCACACAACTCGGCCAGTGTCACTGGCGGATAACACAGTGTCAAACACTACGTGTTTTCCACGTGGAGTTCACGTGGTGGGCACCTAGTCTGAATTTCTGGTGCATGTTCGCTTCCCCCAATGTTGGATAAGATATGACGTCATCAACAAATATCCACCCGCTTATCTTTAAGAAACGTATGTACTGTTCTTTATTTGTTAAAAAAAAGCACCTATGAACTCAATATTTCTACGAAAACTGTGCTCAGCTTTTATTTCTCAAACAATCAGGAACAAAGTTGGATATCTATAATGACGTCACACGTTAACCCACTTCATAGGGATTGAACATAGCTTTTCAGACACAAACACGAGAAACACTCAGGTGAATAGCTAAAAGGGGGGGGGAAGGCTCAATCTGGTCTCTGATTGGCCAAACTTCGTTCACAATGCTGAGTTACATACACACATTCTGGGTCAGACAGAATACGGTGACACAGGCACAGAGAGAAGGCCTGTCCTACAGACATCTGAACTATGTTGGCCTAACCTGGAGGTAAGTGAGTTCTAGCCTTAGTTTGCTAAAGTAAAGCTGCTATTTTGTTTAATAATGGCTGGTGTACTAAGTTCACACAAAAGAGGTCTGTCTTAAAGATAGCCTAGAGGACAGTTTAGCAAAGTCTATAATTTCCAGCAGCCTTCAAGGAAATTGTGACAGTAGGATTCCACTTCTGCTTGATTTCAATAGATTTTATTCAATGCAGCATATATTAGCTATCATAAACGGTAGCTATTACACTTCACTTACAAGTGTTTTAATTAATAAGATTGGAGGGGAATAGCCAGGTGGTTAGAGTGATGCGAATTTTGCTGGGGATGTGCTAACCCTGGTTCAAATCCTATTCAATGGAAATTTCCCCCCTAGAGTTAACATCAGAGCTGACTCTGATCTGCTTCACTCCTTCCTTAAATTAAGCCCTTTGGGTGAGACTATAGGCCATGGACAAATGCATGCAGACCATCTTGCACATATTTTTTTATACCACTTTGTCAAAGCAGACTTCTCAGCGTGAAATTCCGATTATTGGGGAGAGCGCGTCGCCCGAGTGCAGCGCCTATCCATTATATATATATATATATATATATATACAGCCCCGAACCGCGCTGGGGACTCCAAATTCCCCGATTTTTCCTCAGGGATGGTATCTAAACACGACACCTGTGTGCATGCTGTCTTTTTATTATAATTTTGTCATTCGCTCCTACCGCCACACGATGGCACGATCTTCCGAAAGGCGGAACGGGGTTTTAACGTGTGCGCCAGATATTCTGCGCGCGTTCGCACACGGGGCCTTGATTTATAGTCTTATCCCAATGACTGACATTTTTTAAAATTTTTTTGGGGGGGTCAAATTGGGAAGAGAGAACGAGGCTGGGAATCGAACCTTACGATTTACTTGTTGGCAGGCGAACGCGAACGTCTTAACTGTTCTACCACCTTCCTTCTTAATAGGTGAACACCTGTTCTACTTCCTGTAAGAGCTGGCTATTGTGTGCCAGTGGGAATGGATTGCGAAACTGCATGCACACAGGGGACTGGATGTTAATAACCCGAGTGCTTATTCGAAGATCGTCGAAAAAGAACGCAACTTTTTCTTTCCTTGTCTACAACTTCGAGATTTACGAATGGTGACGTTTTACGCATGCAACTATTTTTGGCCACCGTGAAGGTAGCTGTATTCAAATTTTAGGGATTGCTAAAAGAGATAGGGATAATGATGGAAAACAAAGAAAAACGGGATAAAATTTCGTCTGTTTTGGTGGTTGTGGAAGATGCCAGCTATGCCTGCTGGTATGGATAGGACACATATGCCTAGCATGCACCCACTGACATGGAGAGGGATGCGCTGATGTTAGCTCCAAGGGAAAAAAACCCCTCTAACGGGAATTGAACCCGGGTCGTTTTCATTTTCATTTTATTCTTTTACATCTAGGATAGTGGAATAGGCACTTATGTGCTATTGTCATCTGTTCCCACCGGCACACAATAGCCTACTCTTACGAAAAGTGGAACAGGATTTAACGTCGTCAAATTGCCAGCGCAATTTTCTGACCACTTGATTGTCCTGTCCTTTGTGCGTGCATGCGCGCGTGCGTGTGTGTGTGTGTGGGGGGGGGGATGCGCTCGCGCACACGCGCGAGCATGTGTGTGTTAGTGTGTGTGTATGTGCACGAGTGCGTGCGCCCATGCGTGTGTGTATGTGTGTGTGTGTGCGTGCGCGCGCTTGCGCGCGCGTGTGCGCATACACGTGTGTGACGCACTTCTGTTATATCTTCATCAGATGTTGGCCAACAACACTGGACATGACTTCTTCCACTTCGTCAAACGTTCAGACAGCAACTGGTCTTGTCTTTCATAATTATAAGCGAAAATACGTTAGGCTGCCGTTAAGCGCCTCACAAGTCAATCCCAACACATCCGACATCGGCATGGAAGAGAATCGTCATTTTTTAAGTGTTACTAAAATGAAAAGCAGGAGAATGAATTATGGTGAAGACAATAAAGATGGAGGTCGCAAGAAGAAAAGAAACGAGGCAGAGACGCGTGGGATAGAAAAGGGGGAATTTTAGGCACAGAAATTCTAGAAGTTTGGGATGATGTGTATACTAAAGAGAGCGGAAGGTGGTGGCAGTTGTTGCACTTATGTTTATTTCTCAGCGGATATTTCAGATTTAGGATCAAGGTTTGCTTCTTCAGTTCTGTTTCAATGACTGTTAGATAATCTGTCAGTTACCTTTTTCAGTTGTATGACACTTTTACCTCTCCCCTCTTGCCACAAAAATCTTAAATAAAATCAACTCAATAAAAGCTTTAAAGATAGAAGAAAATAACTTTGAACGGCAAAATGCAATAGAAAATAACAACTTTGATCTGCAAAATAGAATCTAAACTGATACAAATACGATAACAATTTGAAAACGTGTACATTTAGAAAACAAAAAAGAAGAAAATAAATAGAAATTTGAAATGAAATATAATAAACTAAAAATACAAAGTTTACCCAAATTGAGTACATGGGAACGAAAGTAAAAGTAAGATACCCCAAACAAAAACTAAAACAAAATCCTTTAAAACTAAACCAAAATAAACCTAAATAACGCAAAACTTAACAAATATGTGAATAAAAAATAAGTTAAGTAAAATCAAACCAAACCGGGAACAAAGTGAAACCGACTAAAATTTAACTAAAGCAAACGGCAAGCAAAATTAAAACAGTTAAAACTAAAACTAAACCAGCCGCCATGGCGCAGTGGTTAGCGCCGTGGATTCCGGACTGGAAGGTCGCGGGTTCGAATCCCATAAGTCATAGGGATTTTTTCGGGCTCCGGCCGGCTCCTACCCAGAGTGAGTGTGCTGTGGGCTCAGTGGGGAGACTGGGACCACACAGTCGAGCTTCATCCACTTTACGGATGCGAATTTGAGAGTGTTGCTCAAATTACCTGACCAACACTGCAGGTGTCTGTATCTCTCGGGCCTGGTTGACGCCGGGATATATTATGACAGTAAGCGTAGAGAACAACCCTGTCAAGTAGTCTCAAAGCGGATGCACCTCCACAGCAGCATCATTACATCATCCTCATCATCATTGATCATCATGCAATAATAAAAATTGCCTCTGATTCGGTGGCCTCCGTTGCTCTGGTCTCATGGTGACCTCAGATTCGGTTTCCCCATACGCTTCTGTGCCTGTGGTGAATTTGTGTCAAAGCCTTTGGGTTGGGGGTTCGTGGGGAGGCGGTCGTTGGAGGGACGTTGTGGTGGTCGCCACCTTGGGTGGGTGACTCACTCAGTCTGGCTCCGCGACTGAGCTAATACTGTCGTTAGTAGGGGGCTTAGTAGGTGGTGTCCTGCGTATGTTAGCTCAGAACAGGCACCACTGAACACCACCAAAGTGACCCAGCAGAAGTGCAGGGCCCCTCTGGCTGGTGGCCCCGCGGCGGCCTAATATTGATGAGCTCCCTGTGGACTCCCGACCCCGGGGGTGAGACACAACGAATCTGGGTATGGCTGTGGCGGGGAGATTGAAATGAGCGGCGTGGGAGCAGCAGTACGGGAACGTCACAGAAGACGAGGCAGCAAAAAAAAAAAAAAAAAAAAAAAAAAACTAAAACTAAACTAAAACCGTGAATAATAGTAAACCAAACCGTATATAAAACCTAACCAAAAACGTGAATAAAACGTAACCAAAACGTAAATAACCGTAAATAACCAAAACCGTAAATAAAGCTTAATCAAACCGTAAACCGTAAATAACCTAAACCAAACCGCAAATAAACTAAACCAAACTTGAATAAACTAAACCAAACATTGAATAAAACTCAACCAAACCGCAAATAAACCGTGAATAAAACGAAACAAAACCATTAAAAAAACTTCACCAGAAAGCGTGAATAAAACTTAACCAAACTGCAAATAAAAGTAAACCAAACCGCAAATAAAAGTAAACCAAACCGTGAATAGAACTAACCAAAACCGTAAATAAAACTATATTAAAATCTTGAGTAAAAGTGAAACCAAAACCGTGAATAAAACCAAAAGAAAACCGTAAATGAATAAAACTAAACCAAACCTTGACTGAAAGTAAACCAAAACCGTGAATAATACTAAACTAAAACCGTAAATGAAACTAAACCAAAACTGAAAAATAAAACTAAACCAAACCCTGAGAATAAAGCTAAACTAAAATCTTAAGTAACACTTAACCAAAACCGTAGATAAAACTAAACCAAAACCGTAAATGAATAACACTAAACTAAAACCATGAATACAGCTAAACCCACTGAAAATAAACCAAAACTGTGAGTAAAACTAAACCAAAACCGTAATCAAAACTAAACAGCATAAAACTAAACAAAACCAAGAATTAAACCAAATAAAACTAAACAGAACCAAACTATAATTTTAAAAAAATATATAAATGGAATAGCTAAACAAAACCGCATAAAAACTAAGTCAATAAAATCTTAATCTTAACCCACGGTAAAATTAAGCCAAGCAAAACTGAACATTAAACCAAACCACAGATAAAACTCAATAAAACTAAACACATAGACGTTAGATAAAGAGGGACAAACGTAACTTCATGATATTAAACCTTGAATAAAAACAAAACTAAGTAAAACTAAATCAGGAAAGATAAATAAATACGAAACGGCAACCCATACCCACTCCCCCCATCCCCTTAAAAAATAAATCACATTAAAACGCTACCACCCTAAAACAAGCAAAAAAATTAAGCAAAGAAAAATAGCATAAAAAGTAAACCACAGTTGTAAGAAATCAAAGTGGATTAATCTTAGTGACCCTGGTGTCCCGGAAAGAACATTCTCTTTTAAAGGCACTGTCAGTGTTCCCTAGAAATTTTCTTTCCGTCCTAAGATAGCCAAGATGACCCTGAGTTCACATCTGGTTAGAAGGTCAGTAGCTGTAGGTGTGAAGTGGGTGGTCAGTCTGATCCGGACCTGAAAGCTGCCTGGAAACTTCGCCGACACCATCATTGCCTGGAAACTTCGCCGACACCATCATTGCCTGGAAACTTCGCCGACACCATCATTGCCTGGAAACTTCGCCGACACCATCATTGCCTGGAAACTTCGCCGACACCATCCATGCCTGGAAACTTCGCCGACACCATCCATGCCTGAAACTTCGCCGACACTATCATTGCCTGGAAACTTCGCCGACACCATCCATGCCTGAAACTTCGCCGATACCATCCATGCCTGGAAACTTCGCCGACACCATCCATGCCTGGAAACTTCGCCGACACTATCATTGCCTGAAAACTTCGCCGACACAATCCATGCCTGAAAACTTCGCCGACACCATCCATGCCTGGAAACTTCGCCGACACCATCCATGCCTGGAAACTTCGCCGACACCATCCATGCCTGGAAACTTCGCCGACACCATCCATGCCTGGAAACTTCGCCGACACCTTTTATGCCTGAAAACTGAATTCTATTGCAACACCAAGACAGCAATGGTAAGTGCATGATTACAGAAATAGTCTAGTATAGTTAAGGTGATTTAAAAACATAGTTCATAGCTCTTTCCGTTTCTCTGTCTGTCTTTCTATCTCTTTGTCTGTCTGTCTGCTTGTCTCTGTCTCTCTCCATGTGCCTGTCTCTCTGTCTCTCTCTCCGTTTCTCTATCCTATTTAACTTCCTCCCTCCCTTCCTTCCAACTCCCTCGCTCTCGCTCGCTCTGTCTGTCTGTCTGTCTGTCTGTCTGTCTGTCTGTCTGTCTGTCTGTCTGTCTGTCTCTCTCTCTCTCTCTCTCTCTCCTCTCTCTCTCTCTCTCTCCTCTCTCTCTCCTCTCTCTCTCTCTCTCTCTCTTTCCCTTCTCTTTTTCGCTCATCATCATCCTTTCTTCTTCTGTTTTTTCTTCTTTTTCTTCGCAATTTTTTTTCTTCGCATTTCATTTCTTCTTCTTCTTCTTCTTCTTCTTCTTCTTCTTTGCAATTCTTCTTCTTCGCAATTCTTCACCATCTTCACAATTCTTCTTCTTCGCAATTTTCTTATTCTTCTTCGCAATTCCTTTTCTTGTTCGCAATTCTTCTTCTTCTCTGCCCTATTTCATGGAGGAGTTATTAAATCTCTGCAGTAGTTTTTTCAGGGCATGTCTCTGGACAAGTTAAACGTGGTGGAGCCCATCATCCTAGGTGCATGATCCATACTGGGTATGTATTGCTGCAACTCAAGAAGTCATGACATAATAATGATATCTTTAAAGTACATATGCTGTCCCCTTAGCGGTATAAACACGAAAATAAATTCATTGTCAGATAGTTATGGTGTCCGTGATAAATTTTTAAAAATCCCATCCTTGATTCAGCAAAAGCCACTGCTGAGATTTAAACCAGTAACTTTAAGAACGACCAGAGTAGAATTGATCGCTCAGTCCACTCAGCTACCCAATCAGTAGAGTTTTGCGTAGATCTGAAAATCAGGATAATAGCCTAACTACCCTCTCATATACAGCACCAGGTGTGAATCGTTTACCAGCAGCATTCATTTGCTATTTCTCTCTGAAAACTGCTGGCCAAAATGACCCAGAACAATAGAAAATTGGTTAAACTTTGAAAATACATTTTGGAGACCTACGTGGATGTTGTATTCGTCGCTGCATGCAACACCAGACTTTGCAAAATCTAAAGTGATTAAGTTCTTAACACATGCAGAAGATAAATGATAATAAAATGTTAGAAAATCAATTTTTAATAAGTCCTTTACAGTTGCAAGATTTTTTTGTTTATTGTCTATAACTGCTATGTTTACCAAGATGATAGCTGTGCACCTACAACCGTTTTAGCCCTCCATTAGAGTAGCTCCATTCCGACTTAAGAGCTATAAAATCGATTCGATTTGGGTAATGTATCTGTGAGATAACATACTTGCAATATAAGAGCTGGTTTATAATCTCATCAAAAGGATCTTTAGGGACGTAGAGTCGATACTTACGTTAACTTCAGGAAAAAAATAATCCCCCGGAACTGGTTTCTCAATAGTTCATTGAATCCAAGCCACCAACAGCTCGAAGCTCTCGACACTGGGCCGGCTATCCCCTCCCCCTGACAGTATGGGTGAAACTTGAATGATGGAAGTTTCCTCGACATGTAGTAGTAATTAAAATTGCTTTAGACATCTAGCATACCAATATAATGGGGTCCCAGGATTGATGACACTGACACCGTTTTCAATCTGTCAGCAGGCCTTTGGAAGCAATATCAAGACACGCGACAGCAATAGCAACAGAACGACGACACTGCACAGCAGCAACAGGACAGTGGACAAAAGGACAGCATCAATGAAGCAACAAGGACAGCGACAAGGAAGCAACAACACAAGGATAAATAAGTATAACACCATTTGTGTTGGCAGAAACAGAAGTGTTTTTTTTTCAAACCACACAATGTGAAATAAAGTCAACAGCAATGACAGGAATGACTGATGGAGTTACATCGAGATGATGATGATGGGGTGATACTGAAACAAAGGAAAGAGAAGCAGATGTGATATAATGGAGAGAGTAGAAAGGATGGACATACAGCACTAATACTAGGTGAAAATAAGATATTCCTCTAAAGGACAGCGTCAAGGAAACAGCATCACAAGAAGAGACGGCAAATTTGGTTTGCTTTTTAGTCATTATCTAGGCCTAGAGAACATTTGAATCACCCCTGCCCCCCCCCCCCCTCCACTTCCGAAGAAGAAAAAAAGAAAATAGTATAATAAATGATAAGTAAAAACTGTAAGTAAAGACAAGTAGACTCAGAAATATAGAAAACATTAATAAAGAAAAATGAAAAATATGTGTTAAGTCTGAAAATACAAAATGACTGATATTGCTACCTGATCTGCTTGCAAACAAATTCTGTCCCTTCCCCCCCTCCTCCCCGCCCCCCCCCCCCCCCCCCCCCCCCTTCCTGCGGGCCAAATTTATTTTAAAAATTAGAACCACTGTATAATTATAAGCATTGCAGTGTGCAGTATCCGTGCTTAAAAGTACTGTGGAATGAAATGCATTTTTTTAAAGAAAAACCCTGACATTTTTAGATATTTTCATTTTTATTTCATTCGAACGGTACATATCAGTTAATGTTTTTGGGGGTATGCTCATTTTTTTAAACACGCCAGCGAATGATGAGAGAAGGGAAAGCAGGATGCTTGACTTTTGCTGGGGTTTGAATTTGTTTTTTGTATCCAATCTGATTTTTAAAACGGTGTTTTTTTCCGATGTAAAATGGTTCTTCCAGTTACGATCCCTTTATTTTTTGGTCAGCGCCCCTTTAAGGCAGCTGTGTTACCAAAGAAAATTCACCTTCTGTTATTCTGTTGATTTTTTTTACACTGAATATGAAAAAAAATATCTGAAAAGAAAGAAGTCGGTAAATCATTGGCAATTAATTTGCAATATGGTACAATCCCCAAGACTGGCATATAATAGAGACGTAACTGTGTTCTTTCAAAATATGTCCTATCATATAAAGAAAAAATACTTATCTTAGATTTTTATACTTTGACTGCTGGCAAATCTCTGATGGTCACCAATGATCTAACTTGCATAGTGTACTCTTAACATAAAAAAAATAAGAAACTTGACTGGACAAATGCGCTTTTTCTATCCACGAAGTTAGTAGAAGATGCAAGCAAGAGGGATGTATATTTGTTTTATTTATTCTTTTTTGTTTTGTGCATTCTTTTGCTTCGAGGATAATAGAATAAGTACCCATAAGCTTTTTTAAAAAATCCAGTACCCCTGTTTATGCAGTATTGTAAATCTTGTCATCTGTACCCAATGGCACACAATGGCCTACTCTAACGAAAAAAGGAACAGGATTTAATGTGTTCTCAAGATGTTCTAGTACTAAGGGCAGAGATACAGATATTGTTAAGGTGGATGTTTAGGAAGAAGTGTTAAAGTGTTGGTAGTACTGAGAGTGGAAAGCAGGTCTTATATAGTTAAGGGGGATGTTTAAGAAAGAGGTATGTTAAAAAAGATGATGTATTTAACGTATTGTGGTAAAGTGTTGAAGGAGGAATGTTAAAGAAAAGAGGAATACTAAGAGAGGGATGGGGGTAACTGGCATTTGCAGAGTAGGTATGGGAGAAGGGGAGTTTTAAGAAAAAAAAGGGGTAATACTTGCGTGGGGATGTTGACGGGTATTGTCAGGTAGATGTTTAAGAGAGGGGGGTTGGGGGGTTGTGAAAGATGATGTAGCATAGTGGTATTAAGGTATTGTGGCATGTATGTTGGGGAAGGGGTGTTTGGGAAAAGTGGTGATATGGGGCTGGTTTACATGTCTTTGTAGGGAAGGTATGAGGAAGGGGTGTTTGGGAGAAGGAGATAATGTGAAGGTGGTTTACAGGTATTTGTGTTGGGGTTAAGAGAGCCAATACGACAGGAAGATGTGAGGAAAAGATTTTCCAGAGAAGGGAAGAGAACGTATAATAAAATATAAAAACAATAAAAAAGAGGGCTCCATATTAAAAAAATATAACTCATACTTTCATTTTAGAATAAAAGGAAAAATGGGTCGGAAGTAATTCTTGAAATAGATATTAAAATAAACAAAACGTTACGGACTTGGTCTTCTTCTAGCATATCGAAATATAAAATCAAATCCAAACAGCCCAAACAATATTCTTTGGGGTGACAATTTGTAACTGAGGTGTTCTACCAACGTGTTACATATGCCATTGTGTCCACCTGCTTTCAAACCTACATACATACATACAACACACAGACAACACTTTGTACATAATACTAAATCATAACCCTAACATTTTGTACTAACCTTTTAACCTTGCATGAAAGTACAAGAGTAGGTAGACACAATGGCATAACAACACGATGGTAAATATCTCATTATTTTCTTCTTGGAAAAAGATGGACGGTATTGGTGTTGGGGCGTAAGGAATATAAAAATGCTGAGGTGTTGAGATGGATGAAGGGGTATTGTTGTGATGTGTGGGAAAGGCGTAAGGAGAAATGAATACAGGTTCAAGTAAAGGGAAGTAGGTGGTCGGATTTCTTTTTTAAATAATGAATGCAGAGACGAAGCACATTAAAATGGGAGTTAAGGGATGGAAATTTTAAAAGTGGGGGCAAACTTGTTAAAGGTGTAGATGTGGTAGGGGTATAACACATGAAAAGAGGATTCGGGGATTGGATATAGGTGAAAAGCGGGAGGATGGGTAAGATAATAGCAGATGGTGAATATCACATTATTTTCTTCTTGAAAGAAGAGAGAGGGGGTGGTATTGGAGTGTAAGGGGTGTAGATTAATATGCTGAGGTATCCAGATGGATAAAGGGGGAGGGGGGGGGTATTGTGCAGGTTGTGGTGTTTGGGAAAGAGTTGAGGGGAATGGATATAGGTTTAAGTAGAGGGAAGTAGGGTGGTTGGATTTCTTTTTGAATGAATACGGAGACAAAGCACATTAAACTGGGAGCTAAGAGACAGAAATATTAAAAGTGGGGGTAATTGTCAAAGGCGTAGATGTGGTAGGGGTATTACACATTAAAAGAGGATTTGGGGAACAAAAATAGATGAAAAGGGGAAGGATGGGTAAATATATTAAGATAGGAGAAAAACACGTTAGATAGGCATTAAGGGTTTGAAAATAGGGGGAAAAAAGGGGGCAGGGGCAAATATGTTACTGAAATTGGGGTAAAAACATGTTAAGTGGAGGCCACGGATAGAAATTGAAGAGGGGTGGTGGTGAAATGAGTGTAAAATAAGGTTAAGGAAGTGAAACGGGAGGCTTTGTTGTCTTGAAGTGAGCTGATGAGAGGGTAGTTTAGTGGGAAATAGGGAGGGGGGGCTTAGGGGTTCGATCCCATGGGGAATGGATAAAAAGGGGCTGAACATAGGGAGTGAGGCAGTCAGTTGTGAACTTAAGGGTATGGAGGTAGGAGAGTCTTTATAGAAAAGAAAAGGAGAAATAGTTTACTAAGGAAGATTGTAATGTATATGATACGAGTCAAGTAGTCAGAAAAGGCAAACATAATTTATGTATGTATGGAAGGAAGGAAAAGATATAGGAGCAGTATTTCATACATGGAAAAGCAGGGAGGGGGAAAGGATAATAATAATAATAATAATAATAATAATAATAATAATAATAATAATGATAATAATAATAATAATAATAATAATAATGATGATGATACTTATAAAAACACAAATACACTATTAATAAAAATTATAATAGTTGGTCTCTTGTAGCACCATATTGTGTAAAAAAAAAAAAAGAAAAAAAAAAGTAAAAAAAGAGGAAGACCAATTAAGTAAAGATTTAGTTAGAAAAAAAGACCATGAAGGAGAAAGAAGAGCATGTTCAGATGAGGGACAACCGAGAAAAAAAAAGTGGGCAGTGGGCAGTGGGCAGTATAGCAGAAGGTTTCAGAATATTCAGTGCTGGCATCTTTTGCGATAAACCCACAAACTTACTTTAGTGTGGTGTTAAGGTAGTGGGGGCGTTTTGTACCATAGGCAGATTATGCACCGGTCTGTCATTGGTATGCCTTCACAGATTTGACAGCAGTCAGTAGTGGGTGTTGTGGAACCTGCACGAAAATCTACTTAGGGTGTTGCTATATATTGCTTGTAGTAGGCTATGAAATGTATGTGCTCATAATATACATGTTTTTTTTTTATATTTCAGTCAGACAAATAGTGTACCCAGGTTCTACAGCTTAGGAGCCGTATTTTGCTGTTAATAGGGCTGAAGTGTTGTACCTATATTGTTTGTCCTGGAAAGTGAGTGTTAATTAAAAAAAAATCGTATGGGTGTTCTAGAAGACTGAATTTTGTTAACCAAACAGAATCATGTAATTTTGCTTTTTTAAAAAACTGATTCAGATTGTTTACACCTGCAACAATTGTGGGTTGTTGTTGTTTTTTTTATCAAAGGGATCATTTTGTTCCGGGGGGAAAAATCGTTTTTCTTTAAAAACTTGTATTCGTTATTGCTGAGAAATATTGCCGTCCTGTAATGTAGTCCTGTTTTGGGCAAGAGAATCGAAACATTTTTTTTAGAATGATGGAGAAAATTATCTTCAACTGTGTGGTTAGTTTTTTTCGTTTGTTTCCTTGACGGATCAGGTCAAGTTTATCAAATATTTCCGTTACTATCTTGACAGGATGATCAATCTGTTATGAAAAATTGGGAATGCCTGGTTCTTTAGTTTGGATTCCTTTTGAGGTTTTTTTTTATTGAATCAGATTTTTATTGTTGGAACAGCTATGTCTGTTTTGCCAAAATGATCGTTTTGTTTTGGGGAAAGAGACTGTTTTTAAAACAAAGGAAAAGAATAAAGAGGTAACAGATTTTGTTGCCAATTGAGAATGTGAAACTTAACCACTATCACCAAATCATTCCAAAATTAAGAGAAAGAAAATTTGTTCAATTTGATGCATCTTTTAAAACTTCGATTTTAAAAAAATGGCATTCGTGATAAGTATGCAATTGAGATTAATTGAAGACAGACAAGCAGAACAGGTTGGAGGGTGGCAGTTTTTATCTTTCTTGTGGGGGGAGGGATAATTTTTTGAATGTTTGATTTCGAAAGTCTATCTAATCTGATAACATGACTATATTGTAGATCGATTGCGTTATCCTAGAATCATATTTTTTTTTAGTTTTCTGCTATGGTTTGAGTTTGTTTGTACTTTACTGTAGCATATTTTGTTGTTTGAAAATTTATTGATGGAGGGATAGGATGCTTTATTATAATGCTATTTTGTAAGTTTTTTTTATTTTGAAAGTTTGTCATGAAATATTTATCAGAAAGATAAGTTATATGCAGATGGAGTGTTTAATAATAGTTTATAATTTTCTTTCAAAAATTACAGCTTGTGTTAAAGCAGTATCCTGAAATATGCTTATTTGAAGTGCAATCCATTTGTTATGAAGGGATAATGTTTGTACTAGTTTTATTATTTTTTTCTATAATTTAAGTTTGCTTTGAAGTATTGCTCTGATAAGTCATTCTATAAAGAGATGGGAGTGTGATTTTTTTCTGAAACACAAGATTTGTTTTTGAAGCGTTCTCCAGAAATTTATTAGAAATTTAACACATTTTACGGAGAAAGTGAGTGTTTAAAATATTTTATCCTTTCTTTTTTGTAAATGGAAATTTGTTTTGAAGTTTTGCTCTAATATGTATTCATTGGAAATATCACCCATTTTATGGACGGATGGAGTGCTTAACAATAATTTACCTCTTTTCCTGAAAAATTGAAAACTGTTTTGAAGTATTGCTCTGAAATTTATCAAATATAACCCATCTTATAATCTGTTTGATAATTTTTTTTTTTGGGGGGGGGGGGATTAAAATGCGTTTTAAGTATTGTTCTGAAATATACTTCTTAATGGAAAGATTACTTAGTTACTCTGAAAAGATTGTTCTACTGGACAATGTCATGATTTATTTTATACTGAAATTTTAATCTTGTCTATTTTGGATTAAAATTCCAAGTTTCAAATATGCACCTGGAAGTTTGTTTTTTTTCCTAGCAAAACCAAAAACTAGCTAGGAAATGACAATAGCTAGCCTGCCACCTTTTTTTTCAAGAATTATGGATTTTATTTCTTCCTCTTTGCACATTATTCAGAGGAGCTTATGACATTTATTTTGAATACTGCAGGCCTAAAATCATGTTTTTGATAACATTATTTTTTGTGTGAAAAGTTTTTTTTTTTTTAAGTAGTTAATTAGCTTGTTGTTCACTCTTTGTGTGTGTTTAGTTTTACATTTTTTGGTATTTTTTTTCTTTCTTTTTCTTTTTTTCCGGGGGTGGTGTTTTTTTTTGTTTTTGTGTCGTGTTGTTTTTTTTTTTGAGGGGGGTTGTTACTTGTCGTGCTTGATTTGTTTTTGGTTGAATACGTTTGTGAATGAGTTTTGCAATCATTTTAACAACTGGAAGGATACCAGGTTTTGTTATGGAAAAATGAAAAATGCAGTAGATTTTTCCTTCTATTTATTTCTATAAAAGGAAAACTAATTTGTGTGTAAATATTCGTCAGTGAAATCATGTTTTACGTTTGAGGGGTATGAGATACTTTTGTATGGAAAGATTTTTTTTTTTATTGTATGTTGCATTTTGTAGTATTTTTCATAAACTTATTTATTGTTTGAAATTTGCTTATCCCATTATCCTCGATATAAAGAAAAAAAAAACACACACATACTCTCTCTCTCTCTCTCTCTCTCTCTCTCTCTCTCTCTCCTCTCTCTCTCTCTCTCTCTCTCTCGATAGCCAGGTGGTTAGAGTGATGCCCATTCATTCATTCATTCATTCATTCATTCATTCATTTATTCATTCATCCGTTCATTTAGTCATTTTTATATCATTCAGTCAGTCAGTCAGTCAGTCAGTCAGTCAGTCAGTCAGTCAGTCAGTCAGTCAGTAGTTCAGTTAGTCATGCAATTTCACACTTTTACTTTCATTTGTCTTCTTTTCTTTTTTAAAAAAAATAATTATTTAATTGAATAATTCATTCATTCATTCATTCATTCATTCATTCATTCATTCATTTTTTCATTCATTCATCCAGTGCTGAAAAAAGTGTTTACTTGTCAACACAATTATGCTAAAGGGAAATCCGTTTTTAATATCTTTTTTCCTTTTCGGTTGAAATTGATATCAGTGAGAATTTTCTTTTTTTTTGCTCTGTTAATACTCTTCACTAAAAACAATGCCCCGAACGAACTTAAGCTTGTAGATTCCCGGCTGATGATGAACAAAGGTGTAAATACTGTTATAAGTTCGATCTGGAAATGTAGAAAGGTGTAAATGGCCTTATACAGTTTGACTTAATGGCCTATGTTACAAGTGATTACACAATATAGGCTTACCCATTTCAGTGTGAAAAATGCTGTATGTCCATTCAGAGAATTAACGACAAAGTTGAGATTCTCTAACCAGTATTCTATGTTTCATAAACCATGTACACTGTTCTTAAACTGATATCTTTTGATGTTTAAAAACTTGAGTGGTGACCACCACCCATCTCCCTGTTAGATTATCTTTTGATGGTTCAAAACCCAAGCGGTGAAACACCTCCCCCCCCCCTTTGTTAGACTGCCCCCCCTCACCCTGTTAGATTAATATCTTTTGATGCTTCAAAACGTAAGCCTGAACTCCCCCCCCCCTCTCCTGTTAGATTATCTTTAAATGTTTCAAAGTGGTGACCCCCCCCCCCCCCCTGTTAGATTACTATTTTTTGATGTTTCAAAACCTAAGTGGAGACCATCCCCCC
>CM060334.1:50686995-50699495 GCA_030674155.1 Stramonita haemastoma
TATAGTTTCATCCAAAGTATTTTAAGGGAATAAAAAGTCAAAACCCAAAATACGTTCAGAGGGACAGTTTTTGTTTTTATCAAACAAACCAATTACATCCCTGGGAATTTTTTCTTCTCTTTTCCTTGAACGCTCCGACAGCAAAATAATATTTTTGTCTGTCATGGGAGTAAAAAACATGCTGTGCTAATGTTAAGGCCTCCTGACAAGTCAGACCCGCGAGTCCGACTTCATTCAGCATGTGAAGAGAATTGTTATCTTTTTTAAGTCTCTCTCGGAAGAAAAGGGGGCAGAGGAATGGAACCAAAATGGCAGAAAAATAAAAGCGAGAAAGAGTTTGACTGGAAGAAAAAAAACAAAACAAAAAGTAGTAAATTAGGGAATGGATAGAAAAGAGGGGAAATTTCTAGCGTAGAGTTTCCAATAGGTGGGGATGTTATTCATACTGAGAACTTTTTCTGGCATATCCATTGGAAACAGTGGGGTTTCACATTTTATGTTTTTAGTTACTGTGGGATCACAAAACTCATTCCAAGTTGAAAAGCTATACCCATGTATTTGCCTTTGCCATGGAAACGGGGGTCATTTTAAGGTGTGTTGGCCATTTTCCTTTTTTTAATACATGACGTAATTGTGGATTTTGTTTTTCTAATAGTGCTGAATCTTATGAAGCAAACAAAATCAAAGCACTCGCATTCAAACCATTCTGTACATGCGATATTGTGGACAAACAAACTATCACATGTTTGAAATCTGCTTAATGATATATATATATATATATATATATATATATTATATATAAATTATATTATATATATAATATATTATATATATATATAATATATACACTATATATATAATATATTTTTTTTTTTTTTGAACATGCGGGCAATTATTTTTTGGTACAAACAATTTGGCATTTTTTTGTTAATAGGAAAGGGGGAAATCACTGTCCCTCACAATGGATATCAACTGTAAAAAAAAAAAAAAAAAAAAAAAAACTAGGGCGAAACTGTTGTGATTTTTTTTTGCTAGTAGTCAGGAATATTTACGGTCATGCTAATTTGTCCGATTGCATTGAAATCAATGTCTTTCTTTATCTCGGATTTTCAATATTGAGCACAAAAAAGAAACAACTTTAAAACACAGAATGACACAAGCCCTGTAATATATATTTTTTTCAATGAACAATAACAACTGTTTGATTTTGACTTTAAAATAATACATTTTGAGCCGGTAGTTACGGCACATTCTAATTTTTAATTTTTTGGGCAAGATGTATGGGATGGAAAAGTTAAAAAAAAAAAAAGATAATAACAAACTATCAAGTCTTTGAATATTGTTGTGATATTTATGACTATTAATTGCTATGTCGTCATCGCTCGCAAAATAATTTGGTTAACTTAGAGTTACGTGTGTTGTTTATACGTGGCAATCAGTTTATTAGATATAATTTGTAAGGACGTTTATGGTCGCTATTGCATCTGTTGTGCAGATGTTATTATTTTAGTTCAATATTGTGACATAATATGCGGTTTTCAGTTCGCAATCATTTCCAACATGCGTCCAATGGATAATTTTTGTATTTTTGATGGTTGTTATTAAACTCAGTAATGATCTACTTCCATTACCAATCCCTCCATGCCTCTGTCTCTCCATGTCTCCGTATCTCTGTCTCTGTCAGTCTTGTTCTCTGCCTCTGCCCTCTGTCTGTCTGTCTGTCTGTCTGTCTGTTGTCTGTCTGTGTCTGTCTCTGTCTCTGTCTCTCTGTCCTGTCTTCTGTCTCTCTGTTCTCTCTGTCTTTCTGTCTGTTCTGTCTGTCTGTCTGTCTGTCTGTCTGTCTGTCTGTCTGTCTGTTGTCTGTCTGTCTGTCTGTCTGTCTTCTTCTCTCTCTCTTCTCTCTCTCTCTCTCTCTCTCTTCTCTCTCTCTCTCTCTCTTCTCTTTCTCTCTCCTCTCTCTTCTCTCTCTCTCTCTCTCCCTCTGTGTGTGTGGTGTGTGGGGTTGTGGTGTGTGTGTGTGTGCGCGCGCGCGCGCGCGCGCGCGCGTGCGTGCATGCGTCGTGCGTGCGTGTATTCATGTTAGTGTGTGAATGTTTACGCGTGTGTGCCCGTGTTTGTGTGTAGGTGTGGTGGCGCATGTGGGCACCTACAGGCTAAACATACGTACATTTTCCACACGCATACATGTGCGTGCACATATCTATGCCTCTTTACTTTATGTTTATCTCTTTAGTGAACCCTACCTAATTTTGTGTGCAGTCATTCAAGTGTTCATGAAATAGTTTCGATGAGTGCAAAGTTTTTACTGCTTGGATAGCAAATGATCGTCATTAATTTCATTTTCTTTTTTATTTTAACGTATACCACTTTTTTTATCACAGCATATTCCTCTGCGTGAAATTCAATCTGCTCTTCCTGGGGAGAGCGCATCGCTACAAGTGCAGCGCCTACCTATTATTTGGTTTTGATCCTGTCTGCAACTATATATTTGTTTCCTTATCAAGGTGGTTTTTTTGTTGCTTTTTTTCCCCTACAGAATCTGTACGTACCAAATCAACCCTACATCTTAACAGGATAAACACACGGGGACCGGATGAAAAAAAAGCACATGATTGCTTATTCTGTTATCCTCGATATAAAGAAAAAAATCAATAAATAAATAAATAAATAATAAATAAATCTGTCCCTCTTGTCTGTCCAATTTTGCTTTTGGTTTTGAGAATGACTAGAAAAAAAGGTTACGGGTTTCTTTCAAAGGAGAGTTCACAGCTGTTGTTGTTCTTTGTGGCAGTGTAAAGGAATATATCATTGTCAGTAAGCGATATTGTAATATGAGTAGAAAAATATGTCACTCATTTTAGACCTAATAAACAATACAAGTTGATTACGGCAAGAATGCTGTTGACAGGAAATGTAAGGTGTAACGTTTGATTTAGGTTCTATCTTTAGTTGCTGAATTCATTGCATGTTTTTAATTATATTTTAAGAATGATAAAGTGCACCAACAGTAATGTGGTTATACTTTTTGTTTTGCTAGTGTGCTGTGGTTTTGAATATTTTCTATCAAAAGAATCTACCAAAGTGAATAAAACGAGTATGGTAGCACTCCAAAAACTAAGTACCGTGCACACGCAACACACAGACACATAACACACTACAGCACACACTACACACTACACACCATCACACACACAACTACACACACAACACATACACCACACACAACTACCACACACACACACCACACGCACGCACAAACATACACCACACGCGCACACACACGCACACTCTCTCTACAACAAACCACACACACCACACACACCACACACACACACACACACACACACACACACAACACAACACACAACACACACACACACACACAACAACACACACACACATACACACACACACACACACACACACACACACACACACACACACACACACACACACACACACACACACCCACACACACACAACACACCACACACACGTACTCACGCGCACACACACACACACACACACACACACACACACACACACACACACACACACACATGCACACACCTCAGAAGATGCAGTTTTGATACATAAAAAGACCTTATTCTGTCTCTCTCTGTGTCTTTTCTCTCTGTCTCTGTCTCTCTCTCTATCTCTCTGTCTCTCTCTCTGTCTCTCTCTGTCTCTCTCTGTCTCTCTCTCTCTCTCTCTCTCTCTCTCTCTCTCTCTCTCTCTCCTCTCTCTCTCTCTCTCTCTCTCTCTCTCCCCCCCTCTCTCTCTCTCTCTCTCTCTCTCTCCTCTCTCTCTCTCTCTCTCTCTCTCTCTCTCTCTCTCTCTCTCTCTCTCTCTCTCTCTCTCTCTCTCTCTCTCTCTCACACACAAACACACACAAACACACACACACACACACACACACACACATACACACACACACACACCACACACACACACACACACACACACACACACACACGTGCACACACACACACACACACGCGCGCGCGCGCGCATACATGTAAATACAGAGATTTTTAAACCAAGCATGGACCAGTCCACCCCAACAGCTTTGTGACACTTGGCTGCTTCAGACTGCTTGACCATCAAATTTGAATTGCCTTTGTGTCTGTCGAAAATTTCCTACTGGTTTTTTAGAATCACAGGATAATGTCTACGGGTTTATCATGAAGAATTGTTTTGTAGTTTTTTGTTGTAGATTTGTAACACACATACTAGTTCTAATACTGCTAAGATAGTATCACACGTTATGAATTGAAAAAAAAAAGCTTGTCATTACTGTTGGAGATAACAGATATACAGTCAGGTTATATGACAAGAATGGTGTTGGCCTGAAATATAGGTTTAATGTGATATCAAATTCTGTTCTAAATGAGTTATGACGGGTTTTTGCAAAGAACACTAAAACGATAAAAAATACATGTATTCATGAGCATGTGGTTAACTGGCTTTAAAAAAACAAAACAAACTATGTTAGTGTGCTTTTTAGATTCTGCATGTTTTGAGTTTCATGAACAATTATAAATGTGGCGTCCTCCAAATCTTTGTATTATACAAAGACTTTTACACACGTGCATAGCGTACACGCACGTACACACACACACACACACACACACACACACACACACACACACACACACACACACACACACACACACACACACAACCACACACACACACACACACACACACACACACACACACAACCACACACACACAACCACTTGAAAACGATAAATTAACGTGCTAGAACCCCTAATAAACAATCGTTTTTCATGTTACCAACTATACGATACCTTGATATTTTTTTACTAAATTATCATCGTGCTGCTTCTGTCAAGTTTTTCTTCAATAATCTGTCTTGGGTCGTGTATTGGGGCCAAATCTGCTAAAATATTTCTGGAACTGAATTAAATCCCATGTGTTTATTTTTTAACTAATTATTTTTTTTCATAACTACTATAACCGATGCCTGTACGCAAATGTTTTGTTCCTCCTTCCTTAAAACGGTCCGCGGATCATGCCTATTTGTGACGCTCCACCACGAAGTGAGTCGCTTAGCACATATTCTACTTTTCCGCTAGGAGCCATTAAAGACAGGTGGGGGTGAGGTTCTCAATTTTGAGATTTTGGTGGATTATAAACTATAGCAAATATTTTACCTTGTTGTGAAATATCAAGGCATAAGTTTGTTTCCTTTTGTCTTTAAGGGTGCTTTGAAAATCGCAAAGCTCTCATGATGACCACCTGTTATGATGCTAAACTTGTCAATTTCTCATTTTGACATTTCCTGCAGTCTATCATTTCAATTTGTGATAAATCTTGATAGAACTGTCAGATTTTCAATCTGTTTTTTTTTTTGTATTGTATAGCCATTTTATTTCAAATTAACAACATGTTAATAACTAAAAATTGACCTCTGGTGCAATGCGACCGCTTATGTGGTGGAACGTCACATTTCCTCTGTCCACAGTGCTACGAATGTATATCCATTTATTCCCGAAGTAGGAATGCAGCTACCTTAATGGTAGTTTTAAAGCAGTTGTATACACAAAATCTTAACATCAGTAAACCCTATAGCTTAAACCGATGAAGAAAAGGAAAATACGATTCTTATGGATATATCTGATTTTGGCTGTGTATTGTTTTCATTCGTCTGACAACCACGTGTTTTATGTTGCTGTTTCCCAGCCAAGTATTTATTGTCACAATCCCAACATTGCTGAAAAATGAGTTATGCTATTAAGCCCTTGCTTCACGTTCGCTTTGGAGTTATTTGCTTTCTGTCTTAATCTGTGCTTTCTGAGAGAGAGAGAGAGAGAGAGAGAGGAGAGAGAGAGAGAGAGAGAGAGAGAGAGAGAGAGAGAGAGAGAGAGAGAGAGAGAGAGAGAGAGAGAGAGAGGGAGGGGGAAAAGAGGGAGGAAGGGAGAGAGAGAGAGAGAGAGAGAGAGAGAGAGAGAGAGAGAGAGAGAGAGGAGACAGACAGACAGACAGACAGACAGACAGACAGACAGACAGACAGACAGACAGACAGACAGACAGACAGACAGACAGAGAGAGGCACTCACACACACACACACACACACACACACACACACACACACACACACACACACACACACACACACACACACACACACACACACACACACACACACAAAAAACCAGACAACCAGAGACAGACAGAAACACAGACAGACAGACAGAAACACAAACAGACAGACGAACAGACTTTTTTTTAGACACAGAGATAGACACACATAAGTACAGAATGATAGAGAGAGAGATCGATGTTGTATTATATTCAATTCATTACTGACATCTTTTAATTTCAATGTACTGACAAAATATTTACTATTTTTTATTATGTTTCCTTCTACTTGTGTATACATGTTCACCAGTCATGTATAACATTAAACAACACTAACCTGAGACATACAGAAAAGCACAGAGACACAAAGACACAGAGACACAGGAGACACAGAGACGCAAAGACAAAGAGAGAGAGAGAGATTGGTATTGCACTATTATTCTCTTGATTGCTCACAGCTTTTAGTTTCAATGTTCTACCAAGTTCACTTTGTTTTTTTGTGGGATTTTGTTGTTTTGCTTCGTACTTGTTGTACACATTCACAAGTCCGGTTTAATATTAAATAATACAAACCAGCTTATCATGTTAACTTTTCATATTTTTAAGCTTGATATTGTTTATCATTTTTACTGTACATCTTATCTAAGCTAAATTCTGTTTATCATATTTTACTGTCCATTTTATCTAAGATAAATTCTGTTTATCGTGTTTACTGTAATCTTTTCTTGGGTATATTTTGTCTACAATTTGTACTGTACATCTCCAAGAAAAACCTGGTTTAGAAACCTCACCAAGACAGATCTGTTTTACTGTACACCTCCAGGGCAATTTTGTTTACCGTGCCTACTGCCCAGCTCAATGGTACATCAGTCTACTGTACATCTCTAAGTTAAATCTGCTCTTTATACGCCTTTTCTAAGCTATATTCCGCTATCAGGTATACTGCCCATCTTCCCTAGAGTATATTCTGTTTATCATGTTTAATGTACATCTCCCAGAAAAAAAAATGTTTACTGTACATCACCAAGTTAAATTGTGTATTGTACATCTCCAATGCAGTTGTTTTTTTGTTTTTTTTTAATCATGTTATATTGCCCTTCACAAAGCCACATCTTATTTCTGGACATCTCCAAGGTCAAATTCAGTCGACACCATGTTTCCTGCCCATCCCCTCCCATGTCGTATCTAAGGTAATTATGTTTGCCATCTTCACTGTGCATATCCAAGTTAAATCACTTTATTGTACATGGCCAAGGTTATGTTGTTCACTACCTTATTACACATCTCCATGAGAAATCTAATCATCCCGTGTATTGCCCATCCCAAAGGTACATTATTTTTATGTACATCTGCAAGGTAAAATTTTGTCGAATCCATCATTTCTGTCCATCTCCTCTTATGTGAATTCTGTGCACCAATTTTTTTTTTTTTTATTCTGTTTCTTGTTGTTATTGCATAATGAATGATGTCCATGTTCACACACATTAATTATCTTTGTTTTTGTTGTTTCTTTTGTCCATGGATGCCAGCAAAGTTCTGATGAATATTCATGTTGTACCACGTGACCTGCAGACGATAACTATGAGGGTCATGGATGGTGCAAACAAAGAGTGCTCTGTAAAAAAAATCTTTTAATATTAAAAACCATGGTGAAATTGTCTGAAGAGTTTGGCTTTTTAGGGGTGTGGTTTTGTGTGTGGTTGTTTGTGTGTGTGTGTGTGTGTGTGTGTGTGTGGTGTGTGTGTGTGTGTGTGTGTGTGTGTGTGTGTGTGTGTGTGTGTGTGTGTGTGTTTCTGTCTCTGTTGTGTCTGTCTCTCTGTCTGTCTCTGTCTCTCTGTTTCTCTGTCTCTCAGTCTCTCTGTCTTTGTCATTGTCTTTATCTGTCTGTCTGTCTGTCTGTCTGTCTGTCTGTCTGTCTGTCTCTCTATCTGTCTGTCTGTCTGTCTGTCTGTCTGTCTGTCTGTCTGTCTGTCTGTCTGTCTGTCTCTCTCTCTCTCTCTCTCTCTCTCTCCTCTCTCTCTCCCTCTCTCTCTCTCTCTCTCTCTCTCTCTCTCTCTCTCTCTCTCCAAAGCCCCCCCCCACACCACCACCCCACACACACACACGGTCTACCCCTGTCTGTGGTAAAGGTATGAGGGTATATCTGCAGGTGTCTACCTGTGAATCACACACACACTGGGCGTGTCTTCCATCATTGCACATTCAGCACATGCATGCACAACACATTACAGAAAATGGTCTAACAGATCACATGACAGACAGACAGAAAAACAGACATACAGACAGTCAGATGGACAGATATTTAGCCTGAAGAGATGTTAAAACATGTTCAAGATAATTGAATGAGTATTTACTTTAAATATATATATATATATATATATATATATATATATATATATATATATATAATGCGTGTGTGTGTGTGTGTGTGTGTGTGTGTGTGTGTGTGTGTGTGTGTGTGTGTGTGTGTGTGTGTGTGTGTGTGTGTGTGTGTGTGTGTGTATTCAGTTTCCTTGTGCATGCAGTTTGGTATATTTTGTCATCCATCACCCTCAGCCCCCCCCCCCTCCCCACACACACAATGACTTAAAGTAAGGTGAAGGTCTCCGGCCTATTATCAAGGTGGTCATAGGGGAGCGAGGCATCAGAGACCTCAGCTTCTCAAGGGGCCAGCATATCAAGGGCGGCGCCCATCGCCTCTCCCTCACTGTTTTACCTTCCCGGACCCTAAAGAGGGCTGTAAATGGGTACAATGGCTTACTTAAAAAAACAAAACAAAAAAAACAAACATATAGTGGAACAGGTTTTTAACATGGGCAAGAACAAAACCTCTTGAGTGGGCGCTTTGATGATGGCTTGTACCTGAATTTTCAGACTTCAAGGAGCCAAACACATTAACAACTAGAGTATCCCAACTTCTTAGAAGCTCAAAGTAAACAGCAGGCATACACACAAAACAGACGACTGATATTGATATGTATTTTTCCTCTGCACACAAAAAATGGCTTGGATCTGTTACAAAGATGGTTATGTTGGCACACCTTTTGCAAAGCCAAACTCCAGCAGGGAGGGAGTAGGAGGGGGTGGGTAAAGGGGAAGGGAGGGGGTGTATCATTTTCACTGCAGTTCCAACCACAACTCATTAGCAGCTGTTCAGTTTAACACACTTCTGTCTTGGCTTGCACCTGCTCCCCCTGTCCTTTACAAGAAATAAAAAAATAACGTTTTGTAAGAAGAGTTAGGTAAGAAAAATGACGGTTTTTGTAGGAAGAAAATGATGTAAGAAAAATAGCGTTTTCTAAGTAGAATGATGTGAAAAAACAAAAACTGACGTTTTGTAAGTAAATTGCTATAAAATAATGACGTTTTGTAACTAGAATGATGTGAGAAAATTTGCTTTTGTAAGTAGAACGATGTAAGAAAATAACGTTTTGTAAGTAGAATGCTATAAAAAAAAAGACGTTTTGTAACTAGAACAATGTCAAAAATGAGAAAATAACGTTTGTATGTAGAACGATGAAAGAGATATGAGGTCCTGTAAGTTGAATGATGTAAATGACGTTTTGTAAGTAGAATGATGTAAGAAAAGTGATATTTTGTGAGGAAAAAAGAGGGGAGGGGGAGGAGTGTAATTGTATCTATAGTCCAGTTCTCACACTCGTGTTCTTACACATCTGTGTTCAGGAACATTATCCCATGTTTCTGTTTAAATCAGGTATGCAAGTTCAATGAATGTGTACATCTTCTGAATAAAAAAAAAGCACTTCATCATGCACAAAAACCTGCAAATTTAATGACTTTTTTTTCTTATTTTACGAATAAAGAAGCACTCATTCATGTTTTTTTACATTCAGTTCCCATGCGCATACATTTTTGTAACTAGTTACACTTAAAGCATTTGGGTGAAAAAACTATTTAAAAAAAACCCAAATATACAGAGAAGAAGAAAGACATACAGAGAAACAGACAGAGCATGGGTCTGAAGGACAAGAACACAAGCATACAGCCATCCATACCCTTTGCATGCTTGTACAAATGGTGATAGCTACCTTACATATCATGCGATGAGTCAGATACAGAGGGTAGGCATACAAATGCAGAAATCTCTCCGTCTCTCTCTCTCTCTCTCTTCTCTCTCTCTCTCCTCTCTCTCTTCTCTCTCTCTCCTTCTCTCTCTCTCTCTCTCTCTCTCTCTCTCTCTCTGTTCTCTGCTCTCTCTGTGTCTCTGTCTCTCTGTGTCTCTGTCTCTCTGTTGTCTCTGTCTTCCTCTCTGTCTCTCTGTCTCTGTCTCTGTCTCTGTCTCTGTCTCTCTCTGTCTCTCTCTCTTCTCTGTCTCTGTCTCTGTCTCTCTCTCTCTCTCTCTCTCTCTCTCTCTCTTCTCTCTCTCTCTCTCTCTCTCTCTCTCCTCTCTCTCTCTCTCTCTCTCTCTCTCTCCTCTCTCTCCTCTCCTCTCTCTCTCTCTCATCTCTCTACTCTCTCTCCCCGCCGCATCTCTCTCATCAATTCTAAAGCTATCCACCCCCCTAACACACACCCCACACACACACACACACACACACACACAACACACACCACACACACACACACACACCACCACACACGGTCTACCCCTGTCTGTGGTAAAGGTATGAGGGTATATCTGCAGGTGTCTACCTGTGAATCACACACACACTGGGCGTGTCTTCCATCATTGCACATTAAGCACATGCATGCACAACACATTACAGAAAATGGTCTAACAGATCACATGACAGACAGACAGACAGAAAAACAGACAGACAGACAGAAATGCAGATAGACGGAAAGAAGGACAGACAAAGACTCGTTAAAACCCGTTCTACTTTTCGGAAGAGTAGGCCATTTTGTGCCGTCTGAAACAGATAACAGAGTTTACAAAACTACACACACACCCGGGGACTGGATGTAAAAAATGTACATGAGTGCTTATTCCATTATCCTCAGAATAAAAGAATACAAGAAAAAAAGCAATTGGAAAGACAGTCTGTCAAAAGTGAACTTTTTTTTCTTGTTTTATGAATAAAGACGCACTCATGTATGCTTTTTACAGTCAGTCCGCCTGTGCATGCATTTTTATCATCCCTTTCAGCTGGATTTTAATGTCCTCGGAAAAGGGGAACTGGTTTCAAAAAGGGCACAAGTTGTCCTGCATGTATGTACACACAGAACTTTGGTGTGTTGTATCATATTAAGACCTTTAAAAAGATAATTCTTCTTCTTCTCATTGGTTTAACGTCCATTCACTACAAGGTGATTTAGACAATGGTACATTCACATTAAGAATGTACAGAAAAGTTTGATGGGTGGAAAGGTGAAAGGATGAAGAATGTAATGGATGATGATAAGTTTATAAACATTTCATTTACAGTAACTGTCCCACCGGTGACTGGCAAATACTTAATGCAACTGATGCTAAGACATGCGACTCGGAATCATACAGAACAACACTTTGGATATTTCCGTATTTTTTTCTTAAATCTATCCATTTGCTTTTATACGAGGCAATGAGCACAGGGCAATCAAACAGTATATGGTGGACTGATATAATAGCAGAACAAATGCAAACAACACTTTTTGAATATTTAGGTTTCCATTTTAGACAAAGTTAATGAATTATAATTTCTATATTTCGTGGGCAACACAAACGATGTAAGCAAAGTACATAAGAAGAAGATAAGAATCTGCACAGGTGTTAACCCTAGGAGTAACAAATCCCTCGAATGGACGCCTTCGAGGTGACTCTACCCAGGGCCGTCAGACTGCCAGCGAAACGTTCTGACGATCCTGTTCCCCCTTAAACCTGAAAGTAAACCACAGGCTTGCACACGAAAACAGAGGATAGATATTGATATATTTTTCTTAGCACAAAAACACGGAATGGGGTCTGTTACAAAGATGGTTATGTTGGCACAACTGGTGCAAAGCCAAACTCCAGCAGGGAGGAGGATGGACGGGGGAGGGGAGTGAAGTGGAGGGGAGGGGGTGTATCATTTTCACTGCAGCTCCAACCACAACTCATTAGCAGCTGTTTAGTTTAACACACTTCTGCCTTTGCTTGCACCTGCTTCTCCCGTCTTTTAGAAGGAAAAATGACATTTTGTGTGTAAACTGATGTAAGAAAAACGAGGTTTTGTAAGTAAAATGACGTAAGAAAAATAACGTTTCTAACCAAAAAAAAGGAAGATGGAGGGGGGCTGATTGTGCCCATAAATTAGTTCTCTCACACGTGTTTTACATGTGTTAACTAAATATACATGGATTATCCCATATTTCCATTAAACACATGTTTAAATGTATGCATGTTTGATGAATCAGTAGAATTTAATAAAAAAGATAATGTCATTACACACAATCCAAAATAACATGTAGCACA
>CM060334.1:50706995-50709495 GCA_030674155.1 Stramonita haemastoma
CTTCGAACACACACACACACACACACACACACACACACACAACACACACACACACACACACACACACACACACACACCACGCACGCACGCACGCACGCACGCACACACGCACGCACGCACACGCACAACACACACAAACATACATATGGACACCAAAACAACACACAACACACACTCACACAAACAACAACATACACACACACACACAACACACACACACACACACACACACACACACACACACACACACACACACACACACACACACACACACACAACACCACACACACACACCACACAGAGACCCCAGAAAACAACACACACACACACACACACACACACACACACACACACACACACACACACACACACACACACACACACACACACACACGGACACAAAAACACACACACACACACACACACACACACACACACACACACACACACACACACACACACCAAAAAACAACACACACACACACGCACACACAATTCATCCATGAATCCTATTTCTGACTCACTTCACAAATGCTTTACGGAGCATTCCTGGTATCTCTGGCATTGTTTTACGACCTCTGCAGAAAACCACGGTGCATGCAGAATCAAAGGTGAACCCTCTGGCATTCTTGTTTTTTTGTTTAAATGCAGCACTCGACGGACAATAGAGCTGAGGGGTTAAGAGGCTTTGACGTCCTCACCATTAGTCCTTGGTATCGTGGGTTCCAATCTGGATGTAACAAAGCGCACGAGTGCTGATGGAAAAAAATAGCAAATATAGTGCTTACTCAATGTACTATCTGGAAATAAAATTTTGACTTTGACGTTGACTTCCAATATTCTTCAACTTGAAGAATGAATAAATAATCAAAATATATGAGTGAGTAAATGAATATATCAATGACTGAATGAATAAAGAAAGAAAGAAAGAAAGAAAGAAAGAAAGAAAGAAAGAAGAAAGAAAGAAAGAAAGAAAGAAAGAAATAGATTAAAAATAAACAAACTAATAACTACTTAAGGTAATAATAAATAAATAAACAAACAAATAAATGCATAGGGATTGTGTTGTTGTTTTTCTTCTAAGATCTCTTAGGTCAATTTCAAGTGCATACCTACTACTGAATTATCCTTATGTATAATTATATGCACATGCTAAAGATAGAATACGCAAGTTAAAGATTCCGTAATTAATGTCAGCGTTTGCAACAGAAACACCAACATACCCAACATCCATTCAAAAATCGAAATGCGGCTACCTTTATGGAGGGCAAAAATGGTCGCTTAGGCATTGGTAAACTTTAGAGTTCGAACCGACGAACGAAAAATGAACACATAGCAGTTGTGGAGAAGAAATGGGCCCAGTGGTGTGAACACCAAATTTGCTATCGGACAAGTCCCTGAGATGACAAGTTTGTGCCTCCACTACGACTTGGAGCGATTTTTCTCCGATGCAGTTATCACTGGGTTAGACTCTATTCCTCTACATGTTTGTTTCTTTTCAGATGAGACTAAACCAAGGTCCATTGCGTAAAATAAGAGAAAGGACAAGATGTGATACCTATGTTTGCGCACAAAACTTCAACTTATCGTGATATCATGATAGGTATCTGCAGTATAATTAACTGTAATTCAAAGTTAACTTTGGGGTAATTTTTTTTAAAAAAGAGGTAAAAGTGTTCCCATAACCTATGTGGTCGTTGGAGACCTCAGCTTCTCTAAGGGCCAGCATATTGAGGGCGGCGCCCATCTCCTCTCCCTCGCTGCTTTACCATCCCTGACCCTAAAGAGGGCAGGTACCCATTTACAGCTGGGTGAATTAGGGGAACTTTACTGAAGCCAAGACGCACAAACGTAATTCATCAGCTTGATAGCCACGCTCAATGCTGCTTAATCTTAGCTTGGAGAAAGCGAGTGCTCTGACCACTGAGCTATCCCTTGCCCATTAGCTTAAACATTAACTTCGGAGAGATGGTGTGGCTCTCAAATGGACAATTTACCAAGGACACTAAGCGATAGGCTGCTTGATAATTTCGTAGCGTGCATGCCATTGGCAATAGTTTTTATAACCTAGTACAACAGATGGACAGGAGGGATTTTTACGTGTGTGGAAGCTCTTCTCTATGTATCGACACAGGGACTCTTGGTTTATAGTCTCATTCAGAAGAACTTTCCAGGAAATGGACCAGTTTTATTGCTGACATCGTGGAGAAAGGATCTTGAATAGAGACCTGACCTCTTCTTCACCTTTGACTGCTCAGACAGTGACTGTTGTTGTCTACCATATAGGGAAAATGTGTTGTACTGCCTTATAGTGCCTGAAAAGTTAGGTCCAGCACATCCAACTTCGGTATGGAACATTTATATCATCCTGAAAATCTTTCTGGATAAAGACAGGAAAATGGACCAAGAAGGAGGAAAATAGTCTTAAACCAGGTGACACGAAGAAAAGAAACAAGAGTAAGGGTTAAAAAAAAAGGTGTCCCATAACCTGTGTGGTCGT
>CM060334.1:50724495-50726995 GCA_030674155.1 Stramonita haemastoma
TCAACTTCTGATGGACAGATTTAATCGGTGAGAGACAACGCTGGTCAGAACAAAAAAACACGCACAAATAAATGTGGTAAAAACTTCCAGAGATCAAAATCCATACAAACCTTTAGATACTTCACGAGAGATAAAAACTTGATGTATAATTATGTAGTGATCTAAATGGAAGTCAGGACCTTTCACTGATTTGCTGGTTAGACCACTCGCTCTCCCCCAGCCAACGTTAAGCATCATCGAGCGTGGTTACCAAGTGGATGGGCGACCGTTTGAGCGTCTTAGCTTCAGCACAGTCTCCCAGTTCACCCAACTGTAAATGGGTACCTACCTTCTTTACAGACAGGGAAGGTAAAGCAGCGACGGAGAGGAGATGGGCACCGCCCTCAATATGCTGGCCTCTAGAGAAGCTGAGGTCTCTGACATTTTACTAACCGGCTACCACATAAATTTTGGGAAACCTTTACATTTTATATTTACTTTTTTAATATTTTTTTCAGTTGTTTAAGGAATCACACAAGAAGGAAAGAGTTAACTACATCCATGCATTGCTATAATAGTTTTTTTTTTCTCTCAAATTATATTAGTAAAGTTGATGATAAGGTAACATATATGATATGATGATCATAATAGCCAAAATGCGTTGAGAGAGAGAGAGAGAGAGAGAGAGAGAGAGAGAGAGAAGAGAGAGAGAGAGAGAGAGAGAGAGAGAGAGAGAGAGAGAGAGAGAGAGAGTCATAGACAGAGAGAGACAGAGACAGAAACAGAAAAAGATAGGGAGAGAAACAAAAGACAGACAGACAGACAGACAGACAGACAGAGAGACAAACAGACAGACAGACAGACAATCAAGAACAGTCAGACAAGAAGAGAAACTGAGAGAATTCAGATTTCCACAAAAAAGACAGAAGATAACAAGTCTCACATATCACAAAATTTTCATTGCACTTTCCTGAAATCGAAATCTTCGTTAAGTGGCCAGATTTCAACATGGAGACTTGTCAGAATGGACATGCAGAAAGAAGTTAACAAGGTTTAAAATAAATACTGGGAGATTTTGAGAACATGCATGTCTAGTATACTCCGATTAGAATAAAAACAATAATATTCATTGAATTTGTCAATCTCTCTTCGATGTTAAGTGCAAAAGCTTGTAAAAGTCTGTGTTTGTGTCACGGAAATTGTTTTATTTTGGCTTCTCTCCCTGTCATAAAACTTCTGTCTTTTTGTAGGTTCATAAATACTCGTTGGTCTGTCTGTCTATCATGCTTTGATTGTGTGAATATACATGCGCGCGTGTATGTATGTGTGTGTATGGTGTGTGTGTGTGTGTGTGTGTGTGTGTGTGTGTGTGTGTGTGTGTGTGTGTGTGTGTGTGTGTGTGTGTGTGTGTGTGTGTGTGCGCGCCTGTGTGTTTACCTTGCTCTGATTGTGTGAATACATTTTGCATATGAGTGTGCATGTGCATAATTATGTACGCTTGTATGTGCACTTGTGTGCACGAGTTTACACGTTCGCTCACCTGTGTCTGTATTATTTCATCTGTGAGAAATAAAGAAGAGAGAGAGAGAGAGAGAGAGAGAGAGAGAGAGAGAGAGAGAGAGAGAGAGAGAGAGAGAGAGAGAGAGAGAGAGAGAGAGAGAGAGACAGACAGACAGACAGACAGACAGACAGACAGACAGACAGACAGACAGACAGACAGACAGACAGATAGCCCGACAGACAGACAGACAGACAGACAGACAGACAGAGACAGAGATAGAGGGGGAGAGAGACAGAGAGACAGAAAAATACATAAACAGATAGACAGATAGACCAGAAAAAAAGAAGAAAAAACAGAGACAGGGAAAGATAGACAGACATAGACACACAGATACATGAAAGTGAAAGCAAAACTTTGAGGTATCAAATTAGAGAGAGAGAGAGAGAGAGAGAGAGAGAGAGAGAGAGAGAGAGAGAGAGAGAGAGAATGAGAGAGAGAGAGAGAGAGAGAGAGAGAGAGAGAGAGAGAGAGAGAGAGAGAGAGAGAGAGAGAGAGAGAGAGAGAGAGAGAGTTACAGACATAGAGAGACACAGAGAGAGCGACAGACAGAGAGCGACAGACAGAGAGAGAGAGTGACAGTCAGAGAGAGAGAGAGAGTGGCAGAAAGAGAGAGAGAGAGACAGAAAGACAGACAGACACAGAGAGAGAGACAGAGATACAGAGACAGAGAGACAGACAGAGAGACAGAGTCGGAGACAGAGACAGACAGACAGAAGACAGACAAGAAGACAAACAGACAGCTAAACAAGACAGACACACTGACAGCGACAGAAGACCAGACGTTGGTTCAACACCAGAACTGCAGTGATCTCAATCCCATCATTATATTCACTTTCAGCACGGCACCTGACGTATAGATAGGTATTGATATTCCATCACCTTAGCGAGGAGAGCAAACCATCGTCTGTGAATAAAAACAGCTGCTTGCTTCAGTAGAAAATGCTTTGCCTCCTTTGCCTC
>CM060334.1:50739495-50764495 GCA_030674155.1 Stramonita haemastoma
AAGCGCTCTGACCACTGAGCTATCCTGACCCGTCCCTAGTATGTATAATGATAATTTTCTATTAAAAAAAAATGGACATGCCTCAACTTTACCTGCTCACAAGGGAGGAGAGAAGTGACCAGAAGTGGTTGTACTGTTATATTTATTTGTTGTTGTTGTTCTTGTTCTTGTTGATGATGTTGCTGTTGTTGTTGTTGCTGTTCTTCTTCTCCTCCTCCTCCTCCTCCTCCTCCTCCTCCTCCTCCTCACCTCCCCTCCTCCTCCTCCTCCTCCTCCTCTCCTCCACCTCCTCCTCATCATCATCATCCTCCTCCTTCTCCTCCACCTTCCCTCCTCCTCCTCTCCTCCTCTCTTCTTCTCCTCCTCCTCCTTCTCCTCCTCCATCCTCCTCCTCCTCATCATCATCCTCCTCCTTCTCCTCCACCTCCTCCTCCTCCTCCTCCTCCTCCTCCTCTTCTTCTTCTTCTTCTTCTTCTTCTTCTTCTTCTTCTTCTTCTTCTTCTTCTTCTTCTTCTTCTTCTTCTTCTGCTTCTTCTTCTTCTTCTTTTGCTTTTTGTTTCCGGAATTAAACTAGCCATTGCTTTAAAGGGAGACAAACCTCAGCCAGCCAGTTCTCTCCTGAAGAAAAATATAAAAAAAACATTCAGATAAAAAAAGCCCAAGCGAAAAACCAGGAACACTAGATGTGAACAGAAAAAAAGAAAAGAAAACAGTACTGAATACAAAAAAGAAAAGAATGTATAGTCGGTACAAAGAAACAAAAACTACAGGAACAAAAGAAAAGAAAAGAAAGTGTGAAATAAGAACCACGTAGAAAGGGGAACAAAAAAACAACAATACTCTGTAGTTTAAAAAAAAAAAAAAGGATGACTGTATAAGTGACAAACAAAAGAAAAAGAAAAGAAAGACAAAAAAAGAAAATAAAAGGAAGAAAAAAAGAAGAAGAAAAGAAAAAAAAAGAAAAGATTCAGGCTACAAAAAATTTATAAAAAAAACAACGTAAAACCAATTCGTGCAAGAACAGATCGGATAGAGACATTCTTGCACGCGTACCAACGAACAGACAGATAGGCATTCAAATAGACAGACATATAGGCAGATAAAAGAGCTGACATTGCTACTGCTAGACAGACAGACAGACAGAGAGACAGACAGATAAACAGATAAACAGACAGCAGACAAAACCGATGAGTATAAGGAACAAAGAAAATTAAGCAAAGACAAAAAAAAATGCAAAAGAAAAAAAAAGTACAAAAGATATATGAAGGAAATAAAACCAAAAGCTGCAAACAAGACAAAAAAAAAAAAAAGAAATTGGAATAAGCTCACGAAGAAAAATTGAAAAGAAATATCTCAAAAAAAGGGAAAAAATCAAGGAAACAATAAACCATTGGTTTACATTCCCTGCCCACAAATCAGTCTTAAATCAATAGTGAGAGTTGTGCATATACAACCTTTTTTCTCACCACTAAGATAGCTGTATTCCGACTTCATATTTTATGTTATCACATGACATCAACACTCGTGATTTCCTTTTTTATTACAATTCTGTGGTCCGTTGATACCAGTATGCAATGCATGTCCTACTCTTCCAAAAAGCAGAACGGATTTTTAACATGCACACAAAATAGTGCGAGTGCGTTTGTACACAGGGTCTTGGTTTATAGTCTTATCCAAAGAACTGAAAAAGGAAGTGGAATGGGTAGTAATTTTAACTTCAGGGGAAACGATCCCTTTTTGTAGTGGTGTCTAGATAGGGGCTTAATACTGGACTATAAGATTGATTGATTGATTGATTGATTGATTGATTGATTGATTGATTGTTGTTTATGTTTTATCAAGGATAATGGAATAAGCACTCGTGTGCTTTTTACATCCAGTCCCTGTGTGTATGTAGTTTTCTCAATCTTCTCATCTTTTGTCTGTGAGAGCAAGATCTAGATTATCTAGCGCTGAAACAAATGATATCTTGATCATGCAGGGAAGACACAGAAAGCAGAAAAGGGATAAGAAAAAGATCAAAAGGAAAGCAAATAATACAAAAAATGAAACAAAATCAAAACCACAGAGAACACACACACACACACACACACACACACACACACACACACACACACACACACACACACACACACACACACTCCACCCCACCCCCCACCCCCACCCGCCAAAAAGGAAGAAAAGATAGGCAACAAAAGAGGAAAATATATTAAGAAACGCAAAAAAAAAAAAATAATAAACATACCACCACCCCGAAAAATTAAAAACAACAGCAAACAAATAAACCAAATACAAAAAAAAATAAATAAAAACACCACCAATAACTTTTTCCTGGCAGCGATAATCTAAACTGGTGTCTAACATGTTTGCCCTCGTTCGAAAAGCAATAGAAAAGTAACATAAAAACTTAACTAATTATTGTAGTTTTGCCCTGTGGTACTGCAGGTACCAATTCCCTGACTGTAGCAGACATCCCATAGTTTCTCTGATTTCCCCAGCCACCTCTTGTCCCAGTTGAGAACTGATCACTTAAAAGGAAGATAGTCTGGTCCATTTACTGTTCAGTACATTTACCAAATTAAGTCTTCAAATTTGTTCCTACCATGGATTGAAAAAAAAAGGTCTTTAAAAGGAACACGAGAGAGAGAGAGAGAGAGAGAGAGAGAGAGAGAGAGAGAGAGAGGAGAGAGAGAGAGAGAGAGAGAGAGAGAAGAGAGAGAGAGAGAGAGAGAGAGGAATAATAACAATGTAACAACAATAAAAAATATAATAATGATATAATAATAATGATAAAAATAATATTAATGCATGGGAATTATATAACACTATACCGTGCAAAAAAAAAACAAATCAAAGCGCTTACAGATAAACAATCTGACAGACAGACAGACAGATAGGCAAACATTATCAGGGAGAGAAGAGGAAAAAAACCAAGCAAGGGGGTCTTTGATATTGGGAGCGCAAAGACCTAAGCTGTCCCTGTCCCTGTCCTGTCCCTTTGAGTCTTTGCCTTTGTCCCTTTAAAAATGTCCAGCCTTGCTCTGAAAAGTCATGGTGCTTTTGTTGCAAAGAAATTTTGACGACATAAAGCAAACTCTTGAAGGGCACTGCCTCCCCAGGAGCTTTGGAATGAGCTTTGTGATACATGTTAGTAAAGAAAAAAAACAAAACATACATGTCATTTAGTAAGGAACAATAGTTAATTTCTTCAGATTCTCGTAGAGTTAGGGAAAATATAAATGTTTAATCAGATTCATGCCTAAAGGTCGACACCAATAATCATACAGAACTAATTTAGCAACATTTCAACAGATTCATATAAAAAAATATGGAAAATACAAATGTCTCATTAGATTTATGTATGAAAGTTGACATCCTTATGTTGAACAGAAAATGAATGGAGTTTCAGAAGATTTATGCAGGAACGTATGATTTATTTTATCATTTTTTCGCCTCAGAACTCTGCCAGTGTCACTGGCCGATGACAGTGCCAAAATTTAAGTGTTTTTCACGTGGAATTCACGTGGTGGGCACCTAGTCAGATATTCTGGTGCATGTTCGCTTCCCCCAATGTTGGATAACATATGACGTCATCAACAAATATACACCCGCTTATCTTTAAGAAACGTATAGGCTGTTCTTTATTTGTTTTTAAAAAAAAAAAAAAAAAAAAACCTATAAACTCAATATTTCTACGAAAACCGTGCTCAGTTTTTGTTTCTCAAACTACATGGAGCAAAGTTGGATATATAGAATGACGTCACACCTTAGCCCACTTCATAAGGATTGAACATACGCTATTCAGACAGAAACACGTGAAACACCAAGGTGAATAGTTAAAAGGGTGGTGGTGTAGGGGGGGGGGGGAGCTGAATCTGGTCTCCAATTGGTCAAACCTCGTTCAGAATACTGAGTTACACACGCACATACTGGGTCAGACAGAACACAGTGACACAGGCACAGAGAGAAGCCTTGTCCTACAGATACCTGAACTATGTTGGCCTAACCTGGAGGTAAGTGAGTTCTAGCCTTACTTTGCTAAGGTAAAACTGTTATTCTGTTTAATAATGGCTGGTGTACTAAGTTCACAAAAGAGGTCTGTCTCAAAGATAGCCTAGAGGATAATATTCCAAAGTGTATAATTTCCAGCAACCTTCACTGAAATTGTGACAGTAGGATTCCACTTTTACTTGGTTTTCAATAAGATTTAATTCAATTCAACACCCTTTAGTAATCATAAATGGTAGTTACTACACTTCACTTAGAGGTATTATTACTGATAAGAATTGAGGGAGATAGCAAGCCTGGTGGTTAGAGCGATGTGCATTGTGATTGCAATGTGCTGACCCTGGTTCAAATCCTACACAATGAAAATTTCCCCCTAGAGTTAACATCAGAGCTGACTCTGCTTCACTCCTTCCTTGAATTAAGCCCTTGGGATGAGACTGCAGGCAATGTGCCATAGATAAATGTATGCAGAACATCTTGCACATATTTTTTTTATACAACTTTGTCACAGCAGATTTCTCTGCCTGAAATTCGGGTTGCTCTCCCCGAGAGAGCGCATCGCCACAAGTGCAGCGCCTACCCATTATTTTTTTTAAAATATATATCAAACCCCGAACCGCTCTGGGGACTCCAAACTCCCCGATTTTTGCTCAGGGATGGTATCTAAATACGACACCTGTGTGTAAGCTGGGTTTAAAAAAAAAATGTCATTCGCTCCTACTGGCACACAATGGCCTGCTATTCCAAGACGTTCTGCGTGCGTTCGCACACTGGGCCTAGGTTTATAGTCTCATCCCAATAACTTTGAGTTTTTTTTCGTCGAACTGGGAATTAAGGGCGAGGCTGGGAATCGAACCTCACGGTTTACTTGTTGGCAGGCGAACGCGAACGTCTCAACTATTCTACCACCTTCCTTCTTAATAGGTTAACACCTATTCTACTTCCTGTAAGAGCTGGCTATTGTGTGCTAGTGGGAATGGATTGCGAAACTGCATGCATACAGGGGACTGGATGTTGATAACCCGAGTGCTTATTCGAAGATCATCGAAAAAGAGCGCAACTTTTTCTTTCCTTGTCTACAACTCCGAGATTTACGAATGGTGACGTTTTACGCATGCAACTATTTTTTGGCCACCATGAAGGTAGCTGTATTCAAATTTTAGGGATTGCTGAAAGAGATAGGGATAATGATGGAAAACAAAGAAAAACGGGATAAAATTTCGTCTGTTTTGGTGGTTGTGGAAGATGCCAGCTATGCCTGCTGGTATGGATAGGACACATATGCCTAGCATGCACCCGCTGACATGAAGAGGGATGTGCTGATGTTAGCTCCAAGGGAAAAAACCCTCGAACGGGAATCGAACCCGGGTCGTTTTCATTTTCATTTTATTCTTTTACATCGAGGATAATGGAATAGGCAGTTATGTGCTATTGTCATCTGTTCCCACCGGCACACAATAGCCTAGTCTTGCGAAAAGTGGAACAAGATTTAACGTCGTCAAATTGCCAGCACAATTTTCTGATCACTTGATTGTCCTGTCCTTTGTGCGTGCATGCGCGCACGCGCACGCGCGCGTGCGTGTGTGTGTGGGGGGGGGGGAGGGGGTGCGCTCGCGCACACACGCGCGAGCATGTGTGTGTAAGTGTGTGTATGTGCACGAGTGCGTGCGCCCATGTGTGTGTGATGTGTGTGCGTGCGCGCGCGCGCGCGCGCGTGTGCGCATACACGTGTGTGACACACTTCTGTTATGTCTTCATCAGATGTTGACCAACAATTCCGGACGTTACTTCTTCCTCTCCGTCAAACGTTCAGACAGCAACTGGTCCTGTCTCTCATAATTATGAGCGAAAATACGTTAGGCTGCCGCTGTTAAGCACCTCACAAGTCAGGCCCAACACATCCGACATCGGCATGAAAGAGACCTGTCATCTTTAAAGTGTTACTAAAATGAAAAGCAGGAGAATGATATATGGTGAAGACAATAAAGATGGAGGTCACAAGAAGAAAAGAAACTAGGCAGAGACGCGTGGGAGAGAAAAGGAGGAGTCTTCGGCACAGAATTCCTCAGAGGTTTGGGATGATGTGTATACTAAAGAGAGCGGGAAGGTGGTGGCAGTTGTTGCAGTTATGTTTATTTCTCTGCGGATATTTCAGATTTAGGATCAAGGGTTGCTTTTTCAGTTCTGTTTTATAACTGTTAGTCTGTCAGTTGCTTTTTCAGTTGTATGACACTTTTACCTCTCCCCTCTTGCCACAAAAATCTGTAATAAGATCAACTCAATAGAAGCTTTACAAGATAGAAGAAAATAACTTTGATCGGCAAAATAAAATCTTAACTGATATAAACAAACTAACACATTTAAAACGTGTACGTTTAGAAAACAAGAAACAAAAAAAAGGAATTGGAAATGAAATATTATAAACTAAAAATACAAAGTTTACCCAAATTGAGTACATGTAAACGAAAGTAAAAGTAAGATACCCCCCAAAAAAACTAAAACAAAATCCTTTAAAACTAAACCAAAATAAACCCAAATAAAGGTAAAACTGAACAAAAATAGGAATAAAATAAAGTTAAGAAAAATTAAACCAAAGCGTGAACAAAATTAAACCGGCTAAAACTAAACAAAAGCAAACCGCAAATAAAACTAAAACGACCGAAACTAAAACTAAACCAAAACCGTGAATAAAACTAAACCAAACTTTAAATAAAACTAAACCCAAACCGTGAATAAAAATAAACTAAACCGCAAATAAAACTAAACCAAACTTTAAATAAAATTAAACCCAAACCGTGAATAAAACTAAGGCAAACCGCGAATAAACTAAACCAAACCTTGAATAAAAACTAAACCAAACGTAAATAAAACTGTATTAAAATCTTGAGTGAAACTGAACCAAAACCGTGAATAAATAAAACTAAACCAAACCTTGAATGAAAGTAAACCAAACCGTGAAAAAAACTGAACCAAAACCGTGAATAATACTAAACTAAAACCGTAAATGAAACTAAACCAAAACTGAAAAATAAAACAAAACCAGAGAATAAAGCTAAACTAAAATCTTGAGTAAAACTAAACTAAAATCTTGAGTAAAACTAAACCAAAACCGTGAATAAAACCAAACCAAAACCGTAAATAAAACTAAACCGAATAAAACTAAACAAAACCGCATAAAAACTAAGTCAATAAAATCTTAACCTTAACCCACGGTAAAATTAAGCCAAGCAAAACTTAACACTAAACCAAACCACAGATAACACTCAATTGATAAAACTAAACACATGGACGTTAAATAAAGAGGCACAAACGTAACTTCATGATATTAAACCTTGAATAAAAACAAAACTAAGTAAAACTAAATCAGGAAAGATAAATAAATACGAAACGGCAACCCATACCCACTCCCCCCATCCCCTTAAAAAATAAATCACATTAAAACGCTACCACCCTGAAACAAGCAAATAATTAAGCAAAGAAAAATAGCATAAAAAATAAACCACAGTTGTAAGATATCAAAGGGGATTAATCTTAGTGACCCTGGTGTCCCGGAAAGAACATTCTCTTTTAAAGGCACTGTCAGTGTTCCCTAGAAATTTTCTTTCCGTCCTAAGATAGCGAAGATGACAAACATTCTCTTTAAAAGGCACTGCCAGTGTTCAGTAGAAATTTTCTTTCCGTCCTAAGATAGCGAAGATGACCCTGAGTTCACATCTGGTCAGAAGGTCAGTAGCTGTAGGTGTGAAGTGGCTGGTCAGTCTGATCCGGATCTGAAAGCTGCCTGGAAACTTCGCCGACACCATCCATGCCTGGAAACTTCGCCGACACCATCCATGCCTGGAAACTTCGCCGACACCATCCATGCCTGGAAACTTCGCCGACACCATCCATGCCTGGAAACTTCGCCGACACCATCCATGCCTGGAAACTTCGCCGACACCATCCATGCCTGGAAACTTCGCCGACACCATCCATGCCTGGAAACTTCGCCGACACCATCCATGCCTAAAACTTCGCCGACACCATCCATGCCTGGAAACTTCGCCGACACCATCCATGCCTGGAAACTTCGCCGACACCATCAATGCCTATAATTTTTATTTTATTCCAACACCAAGACAGCAATGGTAAGTGCATGGTTACAGAAATATTCTATTACAGTTAAGGTGATTTGAAAACTATTCATATCTTTCTTGCTGTTTTTCTTCTTTATCTGTCGTCGCTTGTTGTCTCTCTCTCATTGCTATCTTTCTGTCTTTGTCTGTCTCTCTCTGAACCTATTTCATACTTCTCCTCCCTCCTTCTTTCTTCTCTCTCTCTTCTCTGTCCTTCTACTTCCTCCCTCTCCTCCCTCTCTCTCTCTCCTCTCTCTCTCTCTCTCTCTCTCTCTCACTCTCTCCTCCTCTCTCTCTCTCTCTCTCTCCTCTCTCTCTCTCTCTCCCTCCTCTCTCTCTCTCTCCCCCCTCTCTCTCTCTCCCTCCCACTCTCTCTCTCCCTCCCACTCTCTCTCTCCCTCCCACTCTCTCTCTCCTCCCACTCTCTCTCTCTCCTCTCTCTCTCTCCTCTCTCTCCATCCTCTCTCTCTCTCTCCTCCTTCTCTCCTCTCTCCTCTCTCTCTCTCCCCCTCTCTCCCTCACCTCCTCTCTCTCTCATCTCTCCTCTCTCTCTCTCTCTCTCTCTCTCTCTCTCTCTCTCTCTCTTTCGATCTATCACATCATCATCATCATCATCATCATCATCATCTTCTTCTTCTCTTCTTCTTCTTTTTCTTCTTCTTTTTTTCTTCTTCTTCTTCTTCTTCTTTGAAACTCTTCTTCTTTGCAATTCTTCTTCGAAATTCTTCTTCTTTAAAGTTCTTCTTCTTCGCAATTTTTTTCTTCCCCTCCTCCTTCTCCTCCTCCTTCTCCTGCTCCTTCTCCTCCTCCTTCTTCCTCTTCTTCTTTCCCCTATTTCATGGAGGAGTCATTAAATCACTGCCTTGACTTTTTCAGGGCGTGTTTCTGGACGTGAAACCTGATGGAGCCCATCACTCTAGGTACATGATCCATGCTGGGTATGTATTGCTGCAACTCAAGAAGCCCTGACATAATAATGATATCTTTAAAGTACATATGTTGTCCCCTTAGCGGTATAGACACGTAAATAAATTAATTGTCAGATATTTATGTTGTCCCAGATAAATAAATAAAAAAACAATTCCCCTCCTTGATGCAGCAAACGCCACTGCTGAGATTTAAACCAGATATTTTAAGAATGACTGTGGTAGAATTTATCGCTTAGTCCACTCAGCTACCCAATCAGTAGAGTTTTGCCTAGATCTGAAGATCGGGATAATAGCCTAACTACCCTCTCATATACAGCACAGGTGTGAATCTTTTACTGGCATCATTATTTTGCTACTTGTCTCTCAAAACTGCTGGCCAAAATAACCCAGAACAATAGAACACTGGTAAAACTTTGAAATTACATTTTGAAAACCTAAGTGGATGTTAGATTCGTCTGTGTGCAACACCGGACTTCGCAAAATGTAATATGATTGCGTTCCGAACACTTGCTGAAGATAAATGATAATGAAATGTTCAAAAAATGTTTTTAATCTGATGTCCTGTAGAATTTTAAGAATCTGTTTTTGTTTGTCTAGAACTGCTAGGTTCACCAAGGTGATACTTTTGGGGATATGACCGGGGTTTTATTTGCCATTCATTAGGGTAGCTCCATTCCGACTTCAGAGCTGTAAGATCAATTCAATTCGGGTAATATATCTGTGAGAATAAAATCCTCATAATACAAGAGTTGGTTTATAATCTTGTCAAAGGTGAGAAGAGTCGGTACTTAGGTTAATTTCAGGAAAAAAAACTCGTCCAGAGCAGGCTCCTCAATGGCTGCTTGAATCCAAGCCACCATCTCACAGCTCGAAGCCCTAGACACTGGGCCGGCTATCCCCTCCCCCTGACAGTATTGGTGAAATCGAATGATGGAAATATCGTCGACATGTAGTAGTAATGAAAATTGCTTTAGACATCTTGAATACCAATATAAGGGGTCCCAGGGTTGATGACACTGACACCGTTTTCATTCTGTCAGCAGGCCTTTGGAAGCAGCATCAAGACGCTTGACAGCAGCAGAATGACGACACTGCACAGCAGCAACAGGACAGTGGACAAAATGACGGCATCAATGAAGCAACGAGGACAGCGTCAAGGAAGCAACAACACAAGGATAAATAAGTATAACACCATTAATTTTGTGTTGGCAGAAACATGTTTTTTTTTTCAAACCACACAATGTGAAACAAAGTAAATAGCGATGACAGGAATGACTGATGGGGTTACATCGAGATGATGATGATGGGGTGATACTGAAACAAAGGAAAGAGAAGCAGATGTGAAATAATGAAGCAGAGAGTAGAAGGGGTGGACATACAGCACTAATACTAGATGAAAATAAAAGATATTCCTCTAAAGGACAGCGTCAAGGAAACAACAAGGACCGATTCAAGAAAGCAACAACGCGAGAAGAGACGGCAAATTTGGTTTGCTTTTTAGTCATTATCTAGGCCTAGAAAACATTTGAATCACCCCTGCCTTCCGAAAAAAAGAGAAAAGAAAATGGTATAATGAATAAGTAAAGACAAGTAGACTCAGAAATATAGAAAACATTTATAAAGAAAAATGAAAAATATGTGTTAAGTCTGAAAATACAAGATGACTGATAATGCTACCTCATCTGCTTGCGAACAAATTCTGTCCCTTCCCCGCCCCCCCCCCCCCCCCCCCCCCCCTCCCTTGCGGGCCAAAGTTGTTTTGGAAAATAGAGCCACCGTGTAATTATAAGAATTGCAGTGTGCAGTATCTGTGCTTAAAGTATTGTGGGATGAAGTGCATTTTTGGCAGAAAAACCCTGACATTTTTAGATATTTTCATTTTTGTTTCATTCGAACGGTACATATCAGTTAATATTTTGGGGGTATGCTATCTTTTTAAAGATGTCAGGAAATTATGAGAGACGGGAAACCATGACGCTTGACTTTTACTAGGGTTTGAATTTTTTTTTTGCATCCATATTTTTTTAAACAGTGTTTTTTTTCCCATATAAAGTGTTTGTTCCACTTACGATCCCTTTATTTTTTCGTCACCACTCCTTTAAGGCAGCTGTGTTACCAAAGAAAATTTGCGTTCTGTTATCTGTTGATTTTTTTACACTGAATATGAAATGTCTTAAAAAGAGAATAGTCGGTAAAACATTGGCAATTTGGAATATGGTACAAACCCCAAGACTGGCATATAATAGAGACGTAACTGTTTTCTTTCAGAATGTGTCCTGTCATGTAAGAGAAACATTACTTAGTTTTAGATTTTTATACTTTGACCGCTGGTAAATCTATGATGGTCACCAATGATCTAACTTTTGCATAGTGTAGTCTTAACATAAGAAAATAAGAAACCTGACTGGACAAATGAGTTTTTTCTATCCACGAAGTTAGTAGAAAATGAAAGCAAGAGAGATGTATATTTATTTCATTTATTCTTTTTGTTTTGTGTATTCTTTTGCCTCGAGGATAATAGAATAAGTACCCATAAGCTTTTTAAAAAAAAATCCAGTACCCCTGTTTATGCAGTATTGTAAATCTTGTCATCTGTACCCACTGGCACACAAAGGCCTACTGTAACGAAAAAAGGAACAAGATTTAATGTGTCCGCAAAATATTCTAGTATTGAGGGCAGGAGATACAGATATTGTTAAGGTGGCTGTTTAGGAAGATGTGTTACCGTGTTGGTAGTATTGAGTGTGGGAATGCAGGTCTTATATAGTTTAGATGTTTGAGAGAGAGATATGTTAAAAACGAGAATGTATTAATTTTTAATGTTTGTGGTATAGTGTTGAGGGAGGGATGTTAAAGAAAAGAGGAATACTTAGATGGGGATGGGGGTTACTGGCATGTGTAGAGTAGGTATGGGAGAAGGGGAGTTTTAAGAAAAAAAGGGGTAATACCTGCGTGGGGATGTTGACGGGTATTGTCCGGTAGATGTTTAAGAGGGGGGGGGGTATGAAAGAGGATGTAGCATAGTGGTATTAAGGTATTGTGGCAATATATATTGGGGAAGGAGTGTTTGGGAAAAGTGGTGGTGTGGGGGTGGTTTACATGTCTTTGAGGCGTAGATATGAGGAAGGGGTGTAAGGGACAAGAGAGCAGTGTTTACAGGTAGGTATAAGGATTTTGCAGAGAAGGGGAAAAAATGCATTTTCAATTTAATGAAAATTAAGAGGATTTGCTGATAAAGAACCTTACAACTCGCGTTTTCATTTCAAAGAAATTTGAAACAAATGGGTTATAAGAAGTTATTCAAAAAAGATTTTAAAAATGTTAGGAACTTGGTCTTGTTTTAGCATAACGAAATATCAAACAGAATCCAAACAGTCTAAACAATATTCTTTGGGGTGATAATTTGTAACTGAGGTGTTCTACCAACGTGTTATATACGCCATTGTGTCCACCTGCTTTCAAACCTACATACATACATATAACACACAGACAACACTTTGTACAGAATACTAAATCTTAACCCTAACATGTTGTACTAACCTGACTTTTATAACCTTGCATGAAAGTACAAAAGCAGGTAGACACAATGGCATAATAACATGATGGTGGATATCATTATTTTCTTCTTGGAAAAAGACGGAGGGGGTGGTGTTGGGGTGTGAGGAATAAAAAATAAATATGCTGAGGTGTTGAGATGGATGAAGGGGGGTATAGTTGTGGTGTGTGGGAAAGGGGTAAGGAGAAATGAATACAGGTTTAAGTAAAGGGAAGTAGGGCAGCTAGATTTCTTTTTAAAATAATGAATGCAGAGACCAAGCACCTTAAACTGGGAGTTAAGGGATGGAAATATTAAATGTGGGGGGCAGTTGTCAAAGGTGTAGATGTGGTAGGGGTATAACACATTAAAAGAGGATTGGGGGAACGGAAATAGATGAAAAGGGGAGGATGGGTAAATTAGTATGCTAAGATTGGAAAAAAAAAACACTGAATAGGCATTAAGGTTTTCAAAATAGGAAGAAAGAGGGGGAGGGAGGCAAATATGTTAATGAAATAGGGGTAAAAACATGATAAGTGGAAGTCGAGGATAGAAATTGGAGAGGGGGTGGTGGTGGTGAAATGAGTGTAAAATGGGGTTACAGAAGTGAAGCAGGAGGATTTGTTTTCTTGAAATGAGCTGACGAGAGGGTGTTTTAGTGGGAAATAGGGGAGGGGGGGATTAGGGGTTCGATCCCATGGGGGAATGGAAAAAAGGGCTTAACATGGGGAGTAAGGCAGTCACTTGTGAGCTTGAGGGTATGGAAGTAGGGAGTCTTTATAGAAAAGAAAAGGACAAATGGTTTACTAAGGAAGATTGTAATGTATGTGATACGAGTCAAGTGGACAGAAAAGGCAAACATAATTTATGTATGGAAGGAAGGAAGGAAAGATATAGGAGCAGCATTTCATACATGGAAAAGCAGGGAGGGGGAAAGGATAATAATAATAAATAATAATAATAATAATAATAATAATAATAATGATGGTGTTTAATAATAATTTATTTCTTCTCTTGAAAAAAAAATGTGTTAAAAGTATTTCTCTAAAACAGATTTATTTAATATATCACCCATCTTATGGACAGATTATGTTCATTCATTTATCTATTTATTTTCTTTCTTTTTTTTTTGGGGGGGGGGGGGGATGAGAATACGTCTTAAATATTGTTCTGAAATGTACTTAATGAAAAGATTACACAGTTACCCTGAAAAGATGCTTTATTCTATAATATGATTTATTTCATTCTGAAATGTTCATCTTGTCTGTTTTGAATTAGATTTCCAACTTTCAAATATGCATCTGGATGGTTGTTTTTTTCCTAGCAAGACCAAAAACTACTTAGGGAATGATGATAGCTAGCCTGCCGCTTTTTTTTTTCAAGAGTTATGGCTTTTTTTTTTTTCGTTTTTGCACTGTGTTCAGAGGATCATATGAGATTTTTTTTTAGAATACTACAGGCCTAAAATCATGTTTTGAAAAAAAAAATTGTGGAAAAGTAAAAAAAAAAAAAAAAAAAAAGTTAGCTGGTTGTCCACTCTTTGTGTGTGTTTGTGTGTATGCTTTTTTTGTTTCTTTTTCTTTTTTTTGTGTATGTGTGTGTGTGTGGGGGGGGGATGTGGTTGTTTTTGTGTTTTGTGTCGTTTTTCTTTCTTTGTTGTTGTTGTGTGTGGAGGGAAGGGTTGTTACTAGTTGTGCTTGATTTGTTTTCAGTTGAAAATGTTTGTGAGTGAGTTCTGCAATCATTTTAACATCTGGAAGGATAGCAGGTTTTGTTATGGAAAAATGAACGATGCAGTAGATGTTACATTTTTTTCTCTTTTGATTTTTTTTAAAAAGGATAACTAATTTGTGTGTAAATAATCAGCTGTGAAATCGTGTTTGATAACAGGGTCATGAGAGACTTTGGTATTGAAAGATTATATATTTTTTTTAGTGTATGTTGCATTCTGTAGTAGTTTGTTTTTATAAATATTATTTATTGATTGAAATTATCCAAGTTTCTGTTCTCAAACAATGTTTCCTTGACAACATAATTTTGTTTGGGAAGTGGGTTGTTGATAATGTCTTTTTGCCTTTCGGTTGAAAGTAATGTAATTGGGTTTTTGTGTGGGTTTTTTTTTTGCTCTGTTAATATTCTTTACCAAAAAAAATTGCTCAGAACCGACTTGTTTGTAGATTTTCAGCTGATAATGGACGATGGTGCAAATGCTTTAACTCAGTTCGATCTGGAAATGTACAAAGGTGTAAATGGTGTGTGTTTTTCTTTTTGACACTTATATGATTTTTAAAAGACTCTAAATGTGTGCATGTACGTAGGAGTATACGTGCTGAGTGGATGAGCGCAAACCGTGTGTGTGTGTGTTTGTGTGTGTGTGTGTGTGTGTGTGTGTGTGGCTTTTGAGTGGTTTTTGTTGTTGTTGTTATTGTTGTTGTTGTTTTTATTTTTTTCTCCTTTGGTTGTTTTTGCTGTTATTGTAGTTGCTTGTATTATCTATAGGCACATTTTATTTTAAAGCTGTTGAAATCATGTTAGCTAATTAATGTTGGTGAAATGATTGATGTTGTTTTATTTGCTTGTTTGTTTTTTTCCCCTTTTCTTTCTTTGTTGGCTTTATTGTTTGCTAGGGATTTTCTGCTTTGTTTTTTGTTGGTTTCTTGCTTTGTTGTTGTTTTGATTTTTTTTTCTTTTCTTTAGATAGATGGCTTGATGGAAAAAAGCAAATCGATGCTTACTCAATGTACCATCTGGAAATAAAAATTTGATTGATTGATTGATTGATGGTCTTATGCCGTCTGACTTAATGGTCTATATCACATGTAATGACACAATATAGGTTTACCCATTTCAGTGTAAAAATGCTGCATGTCCATTCAGAGAATCAACATAAAGTTGAGATTATCTAACTAGTATTGTTCCAAATAATTATTCTATATTTAACCGTGTACAGTATTGTTAAATTAATAGCTTTTGATGTTTCAAAACCTAAGTGGTGACGCCCCCCCCCCCCCCCCCCCTGTAAGATTATCTTTTGTTTCTAAACCTAAGTGGTGATCATACCCCCCCACCCCCCACACCTTAGATTAATATCTTTTGTTGTTTCAAAATCTAAGTGGTGACCCCCTCCCCCCCTGTTAGATTAATACCTTTAATGTTTCAAAACTTATGTGGTGACCCTCCCCCCCCCCCTGTTAGATTAATATCTGTTGAAGTTTCAAAACCTAAGTGGTGACTCCCCCCCTGTTAAATTAACATCTTTTGATGTTTCAAAACGTAAGTGGTGACCACCCCCCCACCCCCCAAATCCCTGGTTAGATTAATATCCTTTGACGTTTCAAAACCTAGGTGGTGACCAGCCCCCCCCGCCCCCCTCCCGTCCTGTTAGATTAATACTTTTTTTTGCTTTAAAACGTAAGTGGTGACACACCCCCCCCCCCCCCCCTGTTAAATATCTTTTGATGTTTCAAAACCTAAATGGTGACACACACCCCCCCCCCCCTGTTAGATTTTGAAACATCAAAAGATGTTAATCTAAGTGGTGACCCCCCTCCCACCCCCTTAAATTCTTTTGATGTTTCAAAACCTAAGTGGTGACCATACCCCCCACCCCCATTAGATTAATATCTTTTGATGTTGCAAAATCTAAGTGGTGACCCCCCCCCCCCCCCATTGCTAGACTATCTTTCGATGTTTCAAAACCTAAAAGGTGACCCCCTCCCCCCCCCCCTCCCTCCCTAGATTAATCTTTTTTATGTTTCAAAACCTAAGTGTTGCCCCCCCACCCCCTGGTAGATTAATATCTTTTGATGTTTCAAAACCTAAGTGGTGACCCCCCCCCCTCCTCCCCTCCTATTACATTAATACCTTTACTGTTTCAAAACGTAAGTGGTGATCACCATCCCCCCCCACCCCCTGGTAGATTAATATCTTTTGATGTTTCAAAACCTAAGTGGTGACCCCCCCCCCCATGGTAGATTAATATCTTTTGATGTTTCAAGACCTAAGTGGTGACCCCCCCCCCCCCCCCCCCTTGGTAGATTAATATCTTTTGATCTGTCAATACCTAAGCGAGGACCATCCCCTGTAAGATTATCTTTTTATGTTTCAAAACCTAAGTGGTGACCCCCCTCCCCCTGGTAGATTAATATCTTTTGATATTTCAAAATCTAAGTGATGACCCCCCCCTTGTTAGATTAATACTTTTTTTGGTTTTAAAACCTAAGTGGTGAAAAGCCCCCCCCTCCCCTTGTTAAATATCTTTTGATGTTTCAAAACCTATGTGGTTACCACACACCCCCCCCTCTCCACCCCTTATGGATTGATGTTTCAAAACCTAAGTGGTGACCACCCCCCCCCCCCCACTCTCTGTTAGGTTTTGAAACATCAAAAGATATTAATCTAAGTGGTGACAACACCCTCCCCCTGTGAGATTATCTTTTAATGATTCAAAACCTAAGTGGTGACCCCCTCCCCCCCCCCCCCCCCTGTTAGATTATCTGTTGATGTTTCAAAACCTAAGAGGTGATTATCTTATTAGATTATCTTTTAATGACCATCCTCCCCTGTTACATTTAACATATTTTTATGTTTCAGAATCTAAGTGGTGACCACCCACCACTGTTAGATTAAAATCTGTTGATCTTTGAAAACCTAAGAGGTGACCCCCCCCCCCTCGCAAGTTAGATTAATATCTTTTGATGTTTCAAAACTATGGTGGTGACCCCCCCTCCCCCTGTGAGATCAATATCTTTTCTTGTTTTAAAACGTAAGTGGTGACCAGCCCCCCTCCCCCCTCCTGTTAAATATCTCTTGGTGTTTCAAAACCTAAGTGGTGACCCCCCTCCCTGTTAGATTGATACATTTTAATGTTTCAAAACCTAAGTGGTGACACCCCCCCACCCCTTTGTTAGATTAACATCTTTTGATGTTACAAAACCTAAGTGGTGACCATCCTCCCCTTCGCCCCTGTTACATTTAACATATTTTTATGTTTCAGAATCTAAGTGGTGACCACCCACCACTGTTAGATTAAAATCTGTTGATCTTTGAAAACCTAAGAGGTGACCCCCCCCCCCCCCCCCCCAAGTTAGATTAATATCATTTGATGTTTCAAAACTATGGTGGTGAACACCCCCCCCCCCCCCCCATGTGAGATAAATATCTTTCTTGTTTTAAAACGTAAGTGGTGACCAGCCCCCCTCCTGTTAAATATATCTTGGTGTTTCAAAACCTAAGTGGTGACCCCCCTGTTGGATTAGTATATTTCGATGTTTCAAAACCTAAGCATTTACCCCCCACGTTAGATTAACATCTTTTGATGTTTCAAAGCCTAAGTGGTGACCCCCCTTCCTGTTAGATTGATATATTTTAATGTTTCAAAACCTAAGTGGTGACACCCCCCCTCCCCCCCTGTTAGATTATCTGTTGATGTTTCAAAACCTAAGTTGTGACCATCCCCCCCATTCGCCCCTGTTACATTAACATTTTTTTATGTTTCAGAATCTAAGGGATGACCCCCCTCCCCCTGTTACATTATCTTTGGATGTTTAAAAACCTAAGTGGTGACCCCCCCCCCCCCCCCCCCCCCCCCCCCCTATTAAAAGGTTGCTCAAAACACACCTTTTTATCCGATTCTTGTCCCTGACCACTGATGGAAATTGATTTCCCATTTGATTGACTCATCTCCGACCCTAGTGCTGGTCTTTTGCTGTTTTGGGATATGATAAGGTTCTTCATTACTATTTAACTTCATCTTATTTTTTTGGTTAATGTGAGTTCATGTAGGGTAAATCCGTAAATGTGCCGTTTTCTTTGTTATTCCGTGTTGTGTGTATGCGTGTAATTTTTGCACGCGCGCGCGCGCGCGCGCGGTGTGTGTGTGTGTGTGTGTGTGTGTGTGTGTGTGTGTGTGTGTGATGTTTTTGGGGGGGGGGGGGGGTTGAGTGTGTGTGTATGTATTGTACTGCACTGCACATTTTCTTGATGATATTGCTCTTATTTTACTTTTGTTCTCTGGCCATGTAATATGCTGTGTATTGTATGTGCATGCATGTTTTCCCATTTTTTGTGCTAGTCAAATTTGTACGTTCATATGTAACCTATTTAAATTGATTTGATTGTACAGCGCGGTGAGCCCATGTTTTTGGGAATTCGCGCTATACAAGCCTCCATTTTATTTATGTATTATTATTATAATTAATATCTTTTGTGTTTCAAAACTGTGGTGGTGCCCCCCCCGTTTATCTTTTGATATTCAAAACCTAAGTGGGGTGACCAGAACCCCCCCCCCCCCCACCTCCTGTTAGATTAATATCTTTTGATATTTCAAAACCTAACTGGTGACCCCCCCTCCCCCCCCCCTGTTAGATTGATATCTTTTGATGTTTCAAAACCTAAATGGTGACCCCCCTGTTAAATATCTTTTGATGTTTCAAAACCTAAGTGGTGACCACCCCACTCTTAGATTAACATCTCTCGATGTTTCAAAACCTAAGTGGTGACCACCCCCACACTTAGATTAACATCTCTCGATGTTTCAAAACCTAAGTGTTGACTACCCCCCTTCCCCGCAGTTGACTACCCAACTAGTCAAATTTCCTTAAAATATATCAGCTTTGCACATCTTTTTTTTTTAAAATATAAATTTGCCCGTTTGCATTTCGCACCTAATCATTCAAGGTGACTGAATATATATCTGTATGTATGTATGTATGTATGTATGTATGTATGTATGTATGTATGTATGTATGTATGTATGTATGTATGTATGTATGTATGTATGTATGTACCCTTTTCATAGCCTTGACTCTTGTAGACCAAACAATTCAGAGCAGTTTTTTTTTTATAATAAAACGATATTTCTTTTATCCTTTACAACAGGTATTGATTTTTTGTTGAGAAATATTGTGGTCCTCTAGTCCAGTCTGTTGTAAGGGGATTTTTTTTTTCATTGAAAGATGAAGAAATGTATTATTAACTATGTGATGATTTTTTTTTGTTTTTCTGTTTAGTTTTTTGATGGATCAGGTAAAGCTCATTTAAAAAAAAATATTCCCAAAACTATGGAGACAGGATAATCAATTTGTCATGAAAAAAATGGAAAGCCCAATTTTTCCATGTTGACTACTTTCTGAATAAGTTTTTTTTGTTGAATTGCGTCATTATCATTTACCATTTACATTTTTTGTCAATCTTTGTGTAATCGGAAAAAAGCGAGAATAGCTGAGAACACATTTGTTGGGAAAGAATGTGAAGCCCACCCCTATAACCTGGCTACCCTGAAATTAAGAGAAAAAGTAATGTTCACTATGAAGCGTAATCTGCATGCAATTGAGGCCAATCAAAGTTATACAAGAACCTGTGGGAGGCTTCATTTGTTTTGTATTGTAGTTCCGGTTTTTTTTTTTTTGCTGCTTGGTTTGGAAAGACTTTAGTCTGAAAACGTGTGCTTGTAGATGGATTTTGTTATACTGAGGTTAGATTTTATTAACTTAAAAAAAAAATCTGTCATGCTTTTATCGAAATATTTCTTTACGAAGTTGTTTCCTAATATTATTTTCATAAGGGTTATTGTCAGATCAAAATTTGTTCAGAGCTTTTGTATTGAAATCTATATTATTTTTTATAAGAATAATATTTATCGTTTAGACAAATGGAGAGTTTGTTAATAGTTTTATCATCTTTATTTTTCTAAATATGAAAGTTTGTGTAATGTTATTCTGAAGTATAATTAATGGAAAAGACCCTATTGAAATGAAGAGTTAGTGCTTATGATTGTTTTCTTTAGTGTTTTGTTTCCAAAATTAAAATTTGTATGGAAGTAATCTTGGAAAATATAACCTATTTGTCATGAACATATTTAACGTTAAATAATTAGACTATCTTTTTATATCAAATTTATTTTTTTGAAGTGTTCTGAAATGCATTAATTGGAAATATAACCCATTTGCTATGAAGACATAGGATGTTTATCGTTTTGTTAAATCAAATTTTTTTTAGTGTTGTCCCGAAATATATTTATTGGACATATTACCCAATTTTTATCAAGTCCTATGGGGAATTTATTGTAGTTGTAGTTCTTTGGGGATTTTTAGATGCTCAATATTTTTCTTGATCTGTTACTGTTAAGAATACCTTTCATTTACTGTAACTATTTATCATACACACACACTTTATTACTTACACACACTCACACACACACACACACTCACACGCACACGCACACTCACTCACACACACACACACACACACACACACACACACACACACAACACGCACACACACACACACACACACACACACACACACACCACGCACACACACATACACACACACTCACTTACACACACGCACGCACGCACGCACGCACGCGTGCACACACACACACGCACGCACGCACGCACGCGTGCACACACACACACACACACACACACACACAAAATACACACAAAATTAGATTTCTCTCTGTCTCTGTCTCTCTCAGTCTCTGTCTGTCTGTGTCTGTCTCTGTCTCTCTGTCTCTCTGTCTCTCTGTCTGTCTCTCTCTCTGTCTCTCTGTCTCTCTCTCTGTCTCCTGAAATGTACCTAATAAAAACGTAACCCATTATGAAGAGGTGGAATGTTTGATAATAAGTTTATCATTTTTTCCTACAATGACAATAATTTTGAAATATTGGTCTCAAATCTACTTCTTTATAGAAATATTACTCATTGCTCTGGAAAGATGATTTTTTTCCTATATTATAATTTATTTTAATCGTAGCTTTCCATGTTGTCTGTCTTGGCTAGATTTGCATATTTCAAATATGCAACCGGATTTTTTTTTTTACTACCATGACAAAAATGTAGTTGTGGGAGGATGAAAACATCTTTGCTATTTTCCTACAAGTATGACTTTGTTTTCTTTCTCTTTTTTGAGCACATTTTAGAGGATGGTATAAAGTTGGGGGAGGGGGGGGGATTCTGCAGGCCTAAACTCATGATTTTTAGAAGAAAATTTGTTCTGAAAATATAAAGTGGTTAAGTTGATTGTTCTTGCTCCTTGTGTGTCTTTCTGTTTTTTGCCTGTCTTTTTTTTTTTTTGAGGGGGGTGGGGGGGGGGGGGTTACTTATTGTTTGATTTGTCAGTTGAATATGTTTCTGAGTGGATTTTGTGATCATATTTACAAGTCTAAAGATACTAAGATTTGTTATGGAATGATGAACAGAGAATGTTGTAGTTTTGAAGTTTTTTTTTCCCTTTAAATTAAGAAACCCTAATGCATGTAAAAGTATTCCACTCTGAAGTTATGTTTGCATAGGGGAATGAGAGACTTGGCATGAAATAATTAAACAGCTGTATTGTTAAATGTGTATTGTATTTTGATTGAAATTATCTAGCTTTTTGTGCTGAAATGTTTTTTTAATAACATAATTTTGTCACGAGAATTGAATTTCAATATATTTTTTGGTTGGGAGTACTATCAGCGCTTTTCTTGTTCTGTTTCTACTTTTAATTATAAAAAAAACGACCCACTTAAGCTTGTATACTCCCAGCTGGATATTTGCAAAGGTGCAAATATTCTTAAACAGTCTGATTTAATGCCCTATTATTAACGTGATGGCTATTCTAGAATTTCCCATGTGAGTGTAGAAAATGCTGTATGTTCCATAAGATAATCAACAAAACAGTTATTTTCTAAAGGTATTGTTTCAAATGTCCTATATTTTATAACCATGTCAACTGTTGTTAGATTTGTAACTTTTGTTGTTTAGTCCCAACCCTGATTTGCCAGAATTACCCCCCCCCCTCCTCCCCTGTTTCTGTAAATCCCTACCCCAGGATTAAATATTGCCCCCCCCCGTCCCCTGTATCCTTCAATCCCTACCCCAGGATTAAATATTGCCCCCCCCCCCTCCCCTGTATCCTTCAATCCCTACCCCAGGATTAAATAATTGTCACCCACCTCCCCCGTTTCCTTGAATCCATACCCCAGATTTGCCTGAATTTACATACAGTAGTTTTCAATTGGGCAGAGACCTTCACTGATGGTTACCACATGCCAACTCCCTACCAGCTTGAGACACAGAGCCTGTGGTGAGAGTCTGAATGTGATTATATCTGCTGTTAATGTGCTTAAGAGGAGGAAAGGAGAGCGAGCATGTTTGCTCGACCTTACTAAGCAAGAGGAGTTATAAGCCTTAGTGGTGAGAACCTCCCCCCCTCCCCACCCCTCAACTGGACTACCCAACTATCTAACTTCCCTTAGAAAGCACAAGTTTTGTACAACTCCTTTTCTTGATATAAATTTGTAAGGTGATGTTTCAAACTTTCTCTTCAAGGTGACTGTTGTTTGTGGCTGTAAATGTAACATGGCTGGAATTGGATATATATATATATATATATATATATATATATATATATATATATATATATTATATATATATAAATATATATATATATATATATATATATATATTTTTTTTTTTTTTAAATATTTTTTTCCCCCATAACCCTGAATTTTGAAAACCAAGACAAGGCAGTTTTATTTTTAACTATATGCCTCATCTTTTTCAATTGGTATTGGTTTGAGAAACATTGTGGGTTTTATAATCCAGTCTAATGTGAGTGAAAGAATCGAAACTATTTTTCATTGAAGGATAGAGGAAAGTATCTTTAACTCTGTGCATTATTTTTGTCTAGTTTCAGATAGGTCAGGTAAAGTTTGTTATAAATATTGGGAAAACTTGACAACTGGATGATAATTTTTTCTTAAAAAAGTGGAGTGCTTTATTTTACTATGTTGATTGCTTTTGGATAGCTTTTTGTTGAGCTACGTCATTATTGTTTACCAAAATTTTGTTGGCTAAAATGATCATTTTGTTTCTGGGTAAAAAATACTTTTTTAAGCAAGATATATAAAAAAACTGAACAAATTTACTTGCTAATGAAGAATGTGGAGCCCGTCCCTATCACCGAATCAGCCCCAAATTAAGAGAGAAAATAATTTTACTTATGAGCAACCTCTAAAAATTAAATAAAATGATGTTTCATGATCTGTAGCCAGTTGAAGCCAATTAATGAGCTTTAAGGGACATGTTGCCGGGTCCAGTTGTTTTGTATTGTTCAGGTTTTTTCAGTTTGGTTTAGAAAGACTATAGTTTAAAAATGTTTATTTGGTAAATGAGTTTTCTTATCTGAAATTATTGCTTTTTTTAAAAAACAGTTTATTTTTGTAACAGTAGTTTATGGTGGGATAGTGTTTTATGATATTTTGATGATTTTGTTTAGAGGATTTGTCATGAAATATGCTTTTTATAAGAAAACATTTGGTAAGGACAGATGGAGTGTTTGATAATGGTTTAATACCCTTTTTAAATAAAATTTAAATTTGTCTAATGTTTATAATGAAGTATTATTACTGGAAATAAACCCATTGGTTATGAAGAGATGGTGTTTGATAATGATTTTGTCATTTTGTTCTAAAAATGAAATCTGTTTTGAAGTATACTTCTTGGAAAATATAACCTATCCGTTATAAAGAAATGGAATGCTAAATATTTTTCTTTGAAATTCAGATTTGTTTTAAAGTGTCTTGAAAAGCATTAATTCAAAATATGTGACGCTCCACCACATAAGGAGTCGCATTGCACAATAGGTCAATTTTTAGTCATTGACGTGTTATTAATCTGCAATAAAAAGGCTATACAATACAAAAAACAGATTTAAAATCGGACAATTCTGTGCAAAGTTATTACAAATTGAAATGATAGACTTCAGTATGTGACAAAATGAGAAACTGGCAAGTTTATTTTTGTAACAGGTTGTCAGAATGAGGGTTTTGGTATTTTCAAAACACATTTGAAAAGCAAAAGGATTAAAAGTTATACCTTGATATTTCATTACAAGGTAGACTAATGGCTATACTTTAATAATCAATCAAAATCTCAAAATTAACAACTTGACCCCCACCTGCCTTTAACAGCTCCTAGCGCAAAATTGGGTAATGTGCTAAGTGACTCATTTCGTGGTGGAGCGTCACATATAACCAACCTTTAATGAAAAGTTGAGATGTTTATTTATCCGTTTTACTTGTCAAAAGTGCAGATTTGTTGTCCTGAAATGTATTAATGGCAGATATAGCCGATTATTTTGCTATGAATAGATGGGACACTTGCCTTTTTTTCAAATTCATATTTGTTTTAAAGTGTCCGGAAATGTATTGATCACAGATATTACCCATTATTCTTCTATGAAGAGACGGGATTTTTTTTCTAAAATTCATATGTCCTGAAATGTATTAATTACAGATAAATCCCACTTTCTTTGAAGATATGGGATTTATGTATTTTTTTGTTGTTTATAAAATTCAGATTTGTTTTAAAGCATTCTTAAACGTACTAATTACAGAAATAGTCCATTTTTTGCTATGAAG
>CM060334.1:50769495-50771995 GCA_030674155.1 Stramonita haemastoma
ACTTCCTCTCCAGTTGAGCCATGTTCCGTGACAGATCCTCAGACCACTACTGTATCTACCATCACTCTACACCTCTCATTCATTTCCCTAAGGAGCTATACGTCTCCTAAAAACAAAATTGCTTTCCGCCACTTTTTCAGATTCAAATTTTAAACACTCTACTTTTACAGAAGGTATTCCCCAGTGTGTTCATTCACAATACTGGGAGACTCATTGTGGTGTGAACAGAGTTTTTTGGTGATAGGTCTTTTACATCACAGTCATGGCCTTCACTTCTGCTGTGAGGTTATGGATTGTCCAGGGAAATTCTGTTGCACGGGAAGAAGTGATCAGAGAACTACAAGGAATGTATTTATGTGTCTTTGTGTGTGTGTGGAGGGGGGGGGAAGAGATTTGATTTGATTTGATTTATCCTTTTATATCGAGGATAATGGAAAAAGCATTCTTATGCTTTTTACATCCAGTCCCCGTGTGTATGCAGTTTTGTAAATGTCATCTGTTCCCACTGGTACAGGATGGCCTACTCTACGAGAAGCGGAACAGGATTTCACCTGTGCGCAAGATGTTGTGTGTGCCTTTGCACACCGGCCTCGGTTTAAAGTGTCATCCATGGACTTTTGGAGAGAGTGGAGTGAGCACAGATGTTGCCTCCAGGAAAAAAATCCTACTTGACCTGAATCCACGCGCGCGCGCGCGCGTGTGTGTGTGTGTGTGTGTGTGTGTGTGTGTGTGTGTGTGTGTGTGTGTGTGTGAGAGAGAGAGAGAGAGAGAGAGAGAGAGAGAGAGAGAGAGAGAGAGAGAGAGAGAGAGAGAGAGAGAGAGAAACAAAGAATAATATTGATGTATTTATTATTTGTGGCGACTCAGAAATGTATCTATGACACATCTGTTGCATTTAGTTTGGTGGCTTTATCTACAGGGAATTTTGTGAGTGGGAGCGAAAAAAAGGAATGCGTGTGATGTAAATGCTGTAAACACTAGGGGAACCATGAAAAATTGTTTACACTTAAGGTAGCTTAACATTTGAGATAAAAAAGAAATAACAGCATGAAAATATACAGGGCTAGGAAATATATCATTATAGTGATTTGCTTTGTTACTGCAGTGGTGTTTTTTAAAAAATTAATTTAATTATTTTAAATGAAACCGTATGTATTGATTTATCGGATAACATTTTCACTCACAATTTTCTGCTATCAATTACCTGTGTGCAAATCAATACATGCTGCTTTTAGAGCCTGACATTGTATCATTTATTCAAAAGATAGTCAGCCAGTGTCTCTTCAGAATTTTATAGAAATGTTAGGACTTTTTTTTTTCTTGCAGCTTCAACTTTGTACACTCCTTATCAGATTAGCACTAAGACTTCTTGCTTTATCAATATGATCATTCATCTGAAAATTAACCCAAACCATGGAATGAATATCAAGAAACAGAAAAAAAATAATCTGAGAAGTCCGCTTCGTCTTTATCTATCTAGCTTTTTTCTATCTTGATTTCAAGCCATTGCAGTCTTCTAAGCCTCTGATTTCCCTGGGAAGAGTATCTCACTGAGAGTAGTTTCCATTTACCATAATTACAGGAAAGAAATTTTAACACACATTTTGAATGCAATGCATCTCCAAAACAATTTAAAACAGTACAGCATTTTCTCTTGTGAAAAATAAATATGAAGCTAAGTACATGTTTGTAGTGGACATGATCTCTGAAATCAATGGAAGGGAAGATTTGTCAGTAGAATTCTTCTGAGCTAAAAAAACAAACAAACAAACAAACAGGTGAAGATTTCAAAACATGGGTGCTATTTGCCTTCAGTGGCACCTCAGAGCATATCTATGAAGCGTCTTCCATGTTTGGAATGGCAGCACTGCACGAAGTGTTTAAAACACTATCCCTATGTTAAGGGAGAGAACCCCGCTTTCCCTGCACACATGCACTGTGCTCATTTGTATGTTTCTGTTGCCCATATCATGTGGATGTTACATAGGGAAGGGCTAGGAGATGTCTGGCTGCTCAATAGAAAGCATTCCGTAGGGAAAAGGTTCAGGAGAAAGGGAGTGGTATCAAATATATGTGATACTGTGAATAAAACTGAAAAAATAATTTAAACTGCTGACATAATTATCTGGTTATCAAGAACATCAGATTTCCGGGAAGAAACGAGAGATCTGAATACTTTGAAAATATCTGGTGCAGTTTATCGCTCTTGTGGACCTTAGCTTTTCCTTGTTCTTTCATATGGTTGGGGTTCTTTTACATGTTTGTTTGGAGGAGGTACTTGCAGGTAGATGGGTTTTCTTTTTGCGTTATTGTAGAACATAATCTCGGCCAAGAGAAATCTTTACAGGAGCTTTGTTCTGTTTGAACGGAATACATGCATGATAAGTATAAAACAAAATACTTTTTATCTAGAGTATTTTGCAACCCTTAACCACTCAAGGCTTCCTAGAAACTTAGAATATTACAGTCTTCGAAATAATAAGTTCGAAATTCAGTTGCT
>CM060334.1:50776995-50784495 GCA_030674155.1 Stramonita haemastoma
TGCCTGTCAGTGAGGTTATGGAAAAGAGCAGAGTGAGATTTGGAGAGAGAGAGAGAGAGAGAGAGAAGAGAGAGAGAGAGAGAGAGAGAGAGAGAGAGAGAGAGAGAGAGAGAGAGAGAGAGAGAGTGAGAGGGGACAGAGAGAGAGAGAGAGACAGAGAGAGACAGACAGACAGACAGACAGACAGACAGACAGACAGACAGACAGACAGACAGACAGACAGACAGAGACAGAGACAGAGACAGAGAGACATAGAGACAGAGAGAGGGAGAGAGAGAGAGGTAGAGAGAGAGGGAGAGAGAGAGAGAGAGAGAGAGAGAGAGAGAGTAGAGAGAGAGAGAGAGAGAGAGAGAGAGAGAGGAGAGAAGAGAGACAGAGAGAGCAGAGAAGAGAGAGAAAAGAGAGAGAGAGAGAGAGAGAGAGAGAGAGAGACAGACAGACAGACAGACAGACAGACAGACAGACAGACAGACAGACAGACAGACAGATAGACAGACAGACAGACGAGACAGACACAGAGAGAGAGACAGAGAGACAGAGACAGAGAGAGACAGACAGAGACAGAGACAGACAACAGACAGACAGACAGTCTGAATGACAGAAATATGGAGACAAAGAGAGAGAAAGATAAAAGAAAAGGAAAGAGCCTTGAGTAAAGTCAAGTAAAAAACAGACTGAAGTCACCCAATGGAGAATGACCACACCACTGACAGGCAAATGCTAACAGAAATCATCATTACAGAAATCAATAGAAGACTATGTTTTGTTAGTTGTTTAGATATTTGAAGATTTGATTGAAATTTGCTTGTACTTTACAACAGAGGGAACTTTTTTTTTATTGATTCCTGCACGTGTAAGGAGTGATTAGGTACCGCATTGGTTTTTTTGTAGTTTTTTTTTTTTTTTAATAAAACTTCTGAGTCTGATGTAGGTCTTTTTTTTATAAGAGCTACATGAAGGGGTTGGTAATGTTCGTCTTATCTATATCAACATCCAGACCTGTCCATTTTTTTCTTTTGAAGGTAGGGCCCAACTATGTTAGCAGATGTAAGTTTTAGTCAAGTTCAAGTCAAAAACACTTTAATCATCCCTGAAGGGCAATTACAATACTGACAGGCATATTGATACAAATCATAATCAAACACACGAAATAGCCACATTTCATATTTGCTCAGACATTATTAAATAGCATTGCAGCTTTTACAGTCTAGTGTTCTAGAGAGTTTGCATACATGTCATGTGACACTGTCACACAGAAAATCGGACGATTCAAGGAAGAATTGTAGGCAGTTTGCTAGCATAGCACCAGTCTGTCGTTGGCAAGCGTTTGCAGATCTTAGGATGTTTCCCCAGCTTTTATACCTCAGTGGATTAGAGATAGGTCACACACACACGCACGCACGCGCGCGCGCGCGCACAACACACACACACGCACACACACACACACACAGACACACGACACACAGACACACATTTACACACACACAAACACACATGCACACACACACAAACACACATGCACACACACATGCACATATACACAGACACAAAACTATAATATATATATATATATATATATAATATATATATAATATTATATATATATATATATATATATATATATATATATATATATATTGCATTTTGTATTTTGTATCACTTTATGTCACAGCAGATTTCTCTGCGTGAATTTTGGGCTGCTCTCCGCAGGGAGAGCGCGTCGCCACAAGTGCAGGCCTACCCATTTGTTTTCTTTTTCTGCATGCAACTGTATTTGTTTCCCTATCATGGTAGCTTTTTTCTACAAATTTTGCCAGGGTCAACCTCCTTGTGGCCGTGGGTTCTGCAACATGCGCTAAATAGTGATGTGTAACACACGGGACCCCGGTCTATCATCTCATCCGAAAGACTAGCGCCCAGACCACCACTCAGGATCTAATGGATGGGGAAAAAGTTTTAGGCCCGAACGGGGTACAAACCACCGCACACTCCGACCCGGACTTTTTGCTTTCTAGGCAAGGCGCGTTACCACCTAGAGCACCGATCAAGGCTATAGCCGATATAGGCTATCTGTCACTGCCAAGAAAAAAGTAGGACGGTTCCAGACCTGTTCAAGTCCAGTGCTTCAGAAAGTTTGCATAGAGCCAATCTGTCAGTGACGAGAACTCTGACAGAAAGTAAGATGATGCCAGATTCAGCTGTTTTTAAAAGGCCCTTCATGTCTGAGTATTGGTGATGTGGGATATAAAAAAGCAGACGACAAATTGGACGTTAAACTGCCCGTCAGAGAAGTAATGGAAGAGAGCATGGACAGTTATGGAGAAGATGGATGAGGTTTTTAAGGTTATCACAAAAATGACCATGTGTGGTTGGATAACCTGTATGAGAAATACACCGAGAGAACGATCTCAGATTGGACCCTTTGGATAAGAATGAAGAATGACAATGTTGGCTGGGATAACCTGTGCAGAAATGCACTGAGAGAAACTATCTCAAATTGGACCCTTTGAATAAGATTAAAAAATCAGGGCTTTGATCCATGATCGCAATAGAGGTTTTGGTTTCTAGCCTGTGGGTTATCTTGAGGATGGGAGAGCTCAGTGGTCAGAGCACTCGCTTTCCTTGAGCTACGGTTAAGCAGCAAACAAGCGTGGTTACGAAACGGATGGGTGACCGTTTTGCGCGCCTTGGCTTCAGTAGAGTTCCCCCAGCTGTAAATGGGTACCTGCCCTCTTTAAGGTCAGGGAGAGTAAAGCAGCGAAGGAGAGGAGATGGGTGCTGCCCTCAGTATGCTGGCCCCTAGAGAAGCTGTGTTCTCTGACGCCTCGCGCTTCTTAGATTACATAGGTTATGGGACACCATTGACCTGTTTTACTAAGTTATTCTGCCCGATACAAGTCGGACAAGTGCCATCAAAACAACGAAAAGCACATCAGCATCATTTTTCCGTATAAAACATAATTATAACTCGTCAACCGTATTTAAAGACATATGAATTTTAGAATATGGTAAAAGCAAAACCAGCAATGTCTCCAAAATTGTCCTAATAGTCACAACTCACAGTAAGCAAATCCAACACTACCGGTCAAGAGTTCTAAACAAAGCGTGCTGCTTCCCTTTACCTAGTCCAAGTGCGGTCAGTTCCTTTTATAATAAGCACCAACTGGCTCCAGCTGGGCTGGGCTAGGATGGATTATTAGCTGCTGAGAGAAGCTGAATGTGGAAAACTGACAGCAGCGAACTCATACTTGCTTTTGGACAAGCGTGAAACAATTATTGTTGGAGTTATTCTTTAAGCTGAGTCTAACAGCCAGCACCTCCACCTTCCCCAAACTACCCACGCAGTCAGCATCCAGTAGGAATTCTCCTCACCACACAGCGTCAGCTCCTTCTCACTCACTACCTGTGCTTTCACTGCTGTTATTAGAGAGAGAGAGAGAGCATACTCTGGTCCAGAATATGGCAGCAGGCTGACAAGCGTCCTGCAGAGATGACTGCAGTCTGAGGCTGTCTGTCTCAGTGTCTGTAGATGGGTACTCTTGCAGGTCAAGAGGGAGGGTGAAGAGGTCTGTGCCTGTCTCAGTGTTCTGAGATTGGTTCTGTGTTAGTAAAGGAGGACAGGAAGAATCTACTTACAATGCAGTTTTGGGGAAAAAAAGACAGATATTATTATTATTCTTTGTGGGTCATGGTCTAAGCCAATTTTTTTGCAGACACCGTGCTTCTCTGTCTTCTCTCTTAGTGCTCCTCTCTACATTCTTATGTGTCTGTCTGTCTGTCTGTCTGTCTGTCTGTTGCATCAGTGATAGTGCATCTGTTCTGTCCTGTGGATGCATTGAGGTTTTTGTTTTTCGTTGGTTGCACATATTAATATGAGAGAGGAGAGAGAGAGAGAGGAGAGAGAGAGAGAGGAGAGAAGAGAGAGGAGAGGAGAGAGAGGAGAGAGAGAGAGAGGAGAGAGAGAGAGAGAGAGAGAGAGAGAGAGAGAGAGGAGAGAGAGAGAGAGAGAGAGGAGAGACGAGAGAGAGAGAGAGACAGACAGAAGACAGAAGAAGACAGAAGAAGACAGACAGACAGACAGACAGACAGACAGACGCAGCAGCAGTCAGCCAGCCAGACGACAGAGACATAGAGACAGAGACACAGCACAGAGAGAAGATATAGACACAGACGAGATAGACAGAGACACAGGAGAGATAGAGACAGACAGACAGAGCGTGACAGACACAGAGAGATACAGAGAAAGAGACAGATAGAGAGACAGAGACAGACGACAGAGACAGAGAGACAGAAAAAGACAGAAGAAGAAGCAGACAGAAGACAGACAGACAGACAGACAGACAGACAGAAAGACAGACAGACAGAAAACAGACAGACAGACAGACAGACACAAGACAGAAGACAGAGAGACAGAAACAGACAGACAGACAGACAGACAGACAGACAGACAGACAGACAGACAGACAGGAGACAGAATAGAAGAGAGGCAGAGAGAGCTATATATTTCAATTGCAGCTGTTGAATTGGAAGAAAGATTGTGTTTGGTGCCTACAAGCGTGGCTTCGATTTTGTCTGCATTTAGTTGTAACTTGTTTTGTATCATCCAGTGTTGGATATCTTGAAGGCAGTGGGCCATATTTGCCACGAGAGAAGGCAGATATTCGGGTGTATCACTGCTTTGAATCTGAGAGTCATCCACATAAAATTGATGATTGATATGATGACGGTTTATTAGATGTGACAGTGGAGCAGTATAGAGGGGAAAAAGAAGAGGGCCCAGAACTGATCCCTGAGGGACACCACATTCCAGTTTGGTCAGGCGCTGATTGAATCTTCTTTCCCGCAACTGTATGGATTCGGTCTGTAAGGTTTGAAGTAAACCAGATGAGGGTTGCGCCTTTAATACCAAACACGTTTTGGAGACGGAGAGAGAATTGAATGATCTATAGTGTCAAAGGCGCAGTAAAGTCGAGAAGAGAGAGAAGGGAGAATTTCCCTGAGTCAGAAGCATGTAGATGCGTGTGTAAAGTATGGACCAGGGTGGTTTTAGGATCAGGCAGGGGATTTCAATATTGACACACAGCATGAGACACATTACAATCAGAAAAACCAGTGCCTGACACTACACTACACTACACTACACTACACTACACTACACTACACTACTACAGTACACGACACATACACTACACTAACTACATTACATACGTGACGGGATAGCCTAGTGGTCAGAACACTGCGCTGGCAATTTGAAGACCCGAGTTCCCCGTTGGAGGGGATTTCCCCTTGAGTTAACATCAGTGCTGATTCCACTCCCCCAAAAGTTTTCTGGATGAGACTGTAAACCGAGGCCCTGTGTGCGAACGCACGCAGAACATCTTGAGCACATGTTAAATCCTGTTCCGCTTTTCGTAAGAGTAGGCCATTGTGTGCCGGTGGGAACTGATGACAATATTTGCACAACTGCATACACACGGGGACTGGATGAAAAAAGCACATGGGTGCTTACCCAGTTGTTCTTCTTCTTCTTTTCTCATGACCGGGATGGTCGTGGAGGAGACATGAGAGACGATTCTGCAGCCAGCCGTCGCCATCCAGCCCTGTCCTCCGCCTTCCGAATGAGTGTTGGACTGTCCAGGTGGGTCCACTCCTTGATGTTATCCATCCAGCTTTTGGTTTGTCTGCCTCGGCGTGTGCCACCTTCTAGCGTTCCTTGTAGGACTGTCTTGGGGATGGGTGTTGTGGCGTGTGACAGGGCCGAACCATGCAGCTTCCTTTTCTTGACAGTGCCTAGTAGGGGTTCTGAGGGCCAGCCATCAGTGCGACTTGACTTCGCACAAAGGTGTTTGTTTTCCTATCCTTCCAGGAAATTCCAAGCAGTCGCCTGAAGCATTTTGTCTCCGAACGTCTGGATCTGCTTGGTGGTTGCAGCGGTCATTGTCCCACACTACACTACACTACACTACACTACACTACACTACACTACACTACACTCACTACACTCACTACACTCACTACACTACACTACACTACACTGCACTACCACTCACATCACTACACTACACTGCACTACACTACACTACACTGCACTGCACTGCACTACACTGCACTGCACTGCACTACTACACTACACTACACTGCACTGCACTGCACTGCACTACACTGCACTACACTACACTGCACTACACTCACTGCACTGCACTGCACTCACTCACTTCATACTACACTAACACTACACTACACTGCACTACACTGCACTGCACTACACAATGCCACACACTACCACTACACTACACTGCACTGCACTACACTACACACTACACTATACACTACACTACTACCACTACACTACACTACACTACACATCACTGCACTGCACTACACCCACTACACTACACTATACTCACTCACTACTCACTGCACTACACTACACTACACTACACTGACACTACACTCACTACACTCTACATACTACACTACACTCACTACACTACACTCTACACTACACTACACTCTACATGCACTGCACTGCACTGCACTGCACTCACTCACTACACTGCACTACACTACACTACACTGCACTCACTCACTCACCACTACACTACACTGCACTACACTGCACTACACTCACTCACACACTACACTACTACACTGCACTACACTACACTCACTACACTCACGTATACTACACTGCACTACATGCACTACACTCACTCTACTACAGCACACTGACACATCATACACTACACTCTATATCACTGACTTGCACTACACTCATGATTCATACCTACACTGCACTACACTGCACTACACCACACTACACTACTACACTACATACACTGTCACTACACTCACTGCACTGCACTACACTACACTACTACACTGCACTCACGACTACTCACTATACTGCACTGCAACACTGCACTGCCTTCACTCTCTGGGACTAAGATCTGAAGCATAGTTGTAAACTTGTTCGGGAGGGTTATAATCAGGGACTTTGTCCTTGTATCAAGACTCAAGATTCAAGAATAGTTTAATGTTTCAAGTTGAGAAATTATGAGTGGCATTTTAAAATTACAAATACTCTGCATGCATTGTGAAACAAAATATATTTAAAAGCAACGCAATGATTATATTAAAATCGACAATACCCTACGTCACATGCGCGCACATACGAGCGCGCGTGCACACACACACACACAAACACACACACACACACGCACACGCACACACACACACACACACACACACACACACACACACACACAACACACACACACACACATACACACACACACACACACACGCACACGCACACAACCCATACATACATACGCGCGTGCACGCGTTCACACACACACACACACACACACACACACACACACACACACACACACATACATACATACATACATACATACATACATACATACATACATACAACACACACACACACACACACACACACACACACACACACACAACACACACACACACACA
>CM060334.1:50789495-50794495 GCA_030674155.1 Stramonita haemastoma
CACACACACACACACAATATATATATAATATATATATATATATATATATATATATATATATATATAATATATATACATATATACATATATATATATTAGGTACTGGCAGTCTCTCTTTAGCTTTGCAGGAAATCTCCCAGGGAGGGTAAAATCGTACATTTTTCATGGACAATTGCTCTTATATATAAACATAAATAACAAAGTTGTTGATATGGAAATAAAGACTGATCTTTCCTCTATTGATTTGTGTCATTTGGTTTTGTTATAAATGCAACACCACATAACTAACGATCCGACAAATTGTCAAGCGGCCGAAAAATCGCACTGCGCGTCGCAAAATTTCAGCCTGCTCAAACCGCTAGGAAAACAGTGACCTCGAATGGTTTCCGTTAGACGGGTTACACAGATCCCCCTTCATGCAAATTAGGGCAGTTGAACGGTCAAATCCTGTTCTTTATTGCCCTATATTTTTTTTTTAATGAAAAATGATCCGTTGCTAGTGTTTAAACACCTTAAAAAGAGGCTAACTTTGAGAACTACTATCTCCAGATCTGTTTAACGCAACTATAGAGTCTTTCCATGCGATTAAAGTTTATTCTTTTCCGAATTCAATGTATACGAAGGGTAGCTATTCAAAGCTTGCGAGCTACGCGCAGGCCGGGTGTAGTATGAACCCGTTACTGGTTATGCGACATTGAAAGACTCCCGAACCATGGCAGCGAACAGCGCGATCTCCGAAAGTCGTATGGACCAAGTTGTACCTCTCATGTCCAGATTGAAAGACAGACTTTGTAAGTACTAACCATTTTTTAGGAAATTGAACAAAGTTCTTGATTCGAACGGTATTTTTTGGATATTTCCCCGTATTTGATGACAAAAAAAAAAGAAGAAATGCGTGGCCCATCGCACTCCAGGATTACTATTGCAACACTTGTCCTGCGACGTCGCGTTTTATCTCAGCTATGACTTTAAATAGATCTAGAGCAAAAACTGTTGGGATGGGTCGATCCAAACGTTCGTAAGAATTGCATGCTTTTTTTTCCGAAGTTTATTTAAAGAATGTTGTTGAAATAATTGATTCTGTACTAGCACCTGGCTCAGAATTCAAAAGCAGAAGTCCGTTACCGAAGACTTTGTGATCAGGTCGACTTTGAGTTTGCCGTTCATGATCGCAAAATTATCAGCCCCACACAGGCTTTCACATATATTCATAGACAAAACAGCCTTAAATCACAAAGAAGATAAGTCCCTTTTCCCCGGATAGGATGGATAATATTTTCAAATTAAATACTAACAATCATATCTATGTAAACAGTTCAGACACAAGTCTGATTCAGTGATTTGTAAATGAGGTTTGTGGCTTGTACACTAACCCATGTGTTCTGAAGAATCAATAATGCTACGTTTTTCGCAACAGTTAGATCTAATGGCAGTAGAGCTTTAAATGGAGTAGAAAACATAATGATAATGATAATCATAAAGATAGATCTAAATTCATACTGCTTTACAAAAACGACTATCTGATTATCTCTCTCTCTTGCTCTTGGTATTTGGATGATCATTGTTATTGATGTTTAGTTAGAGGTTATCTTTTCATCTTGATGTTATCCCTGAAAAGGGCGGGGACTGGATGTGAAAAAGCACACGAGTGCTTATTCATTATCCTCAAATAAAAGGATTTGCCTTGCCTTGCCTTGTCTCTCTCATTCATGCACACACACACACACACACACACACACACACACACACACACACACACACACACACACACACACACACACACACTACCGTCACATAATCACTACCGTCATTAACACTTGATGGGGCCACACTTCAATACAAACAAGACGCCAAATTCTTGGGAGTCCATTTAACTAGCAAGTTAAACTGGAAAATGCATATTGAAAACTTGATTTTGAAAGCCAGGAAACGATTAAATTTCTTAAAGATTGTGAGTGCTCAGCCGTGGAGTCAGGATACAAAAACACTTATGCACCTTGCTGTTTCTTTAATTCGGTCTAAACTCATTTCTGGTCAAGAAGTGTATTTTTCTGCTCCATATTATCTCTTAAAAAAGCTGCAAAGTGTGGATAGCAAAGCAATCAAAATAGCCTTAGGAGTGCCGATTCATGCCAGTACACTAAAAACTTATACAGAAGCTCATTTACTTCCACTTTCTGAGCAAAGAATGTTATCTGTCTCTAAATATGTCATTCGAAGTCTTGCTATTTCAAATTCTGTTCACGATGAAATATTTATTGATCAAAAGGATTATCCTAAAAGAGCTAGGAACATCTCTTTTTTGCAGCCCATAAGAAATTATACTGAAGACCTTATGAAGGAAAATAATATCGATATATCAAACGTCCCAGTTTTACCAGTAGTTCCCCAGATTCCACCATGGGAACATAAATATGCAAATTTTGATATTGACTACACAGAAGCAAAAAAGGACACTAATCAAAACCTACTCAAAATTGAGGTTCAAAATCGTATAAATTGTCAGTATTTAAACCACTTGAAAGTATACACGGACGGATCTGTATTAGAATCGGGCATGTGCGGGGCTGCATTCGTTATACCCGACTTAAAAGTAAAAAGATCTTTTTGTATTGGAAAAGGTTTTACAATATTCACTTCTGAATTGTTCGCAATTTTTATGGCACTAAATTATCTTTCAAATATTTCTCTTGCGATTTACAATGTAGTTTTTTGTGTTGATTCAAAATCAGTGTTACTGGCTTTAAAACATTGGGACTCTAAACTGAGAAATGATGTTATTTTTGAAATCAAGTTCCTTGTGCATTCTCTTGTTTCTAAAGGTATTGGGATAAAATTTTGCTGGGTACCATCACATTGCGGTCTTTACTGGAACGAATTGGCAGATTTCTTGGCAAAACGCGGTGCTTCAGAATGTACAAGTGACATAATGATTAATAGTATAGGTCTACGTTTATCTTCATTTGAGATTATTTCAATTCTTGCAAACTCTATTTATTCAAAGTTTTTTAGATTTCACTTAAATCGTTTATGTTGCCCACGAAATATAGAAATTATAATTCATAAGTTACGTCTAAATGCTTGGAAAACTAAATATTTAAAAAATGTTTTCTGCACTTGTTCTGCTATAATATCAGTCCATCATATATTGTTTGATTGCCCTGTGCTTAATGCCTCGTATAAAAGCAAAGGGATAGATTTAAGAAAAAAATATGGAAATATCCAAAGTGTCCTGTACGATTCCGAGTCGCATGTCCTAGTATCAGTTGCAGAAAGTATTTGCCAGTCACCAGTAGGTCAGTTACTATAAATGAAATTGTATAAACTTATCATCTTTCATTACATTCTTTATCCTTTCACCTTTTCCCCACATCCCCTTTTCAGTGCATCCTTAGGCTAACGTGAATGTACCATTGTCTAAATCACCTTGTAGTGAACGGACATTAAACCAATGAGAAGAAGAAGAAGAACACACACACACACACACATGGGCACACAAAAATAATTACCACAAAAGTGAAAAATACAATTGAAATAAGTGTGGTATTTTTATTTATCTATTTTTTTGTTGTTGTTGTTGGGGGGGGGGGTAGGCCGCGAAAATTTTCTACGAATGACATCTTCAATTAGTGGCAGCTGAAGACAGGAGACATGGTGGAGGTGTTTTATGATGATGACTTCCACACTGGTTCTCTTCAGCAAGTGAAGGACTCCAACACTGCCCTCATGAGCTTCATGAGGAAATGTGTTTTGTCAAACAACACATATATCTAGCCCACATCTCAGCTCCATGAAGAAATTTATTTTTAATGTCTTTGAGACAGGTTTCCAGAGGGAAACTAAAAATGGCAGATTCTGTAAAGTGGCAGATGGCATAAATCTGGACCTGAAATACAAGGCATACAAGAACCATTTTTGTATTTAAATTCAGTTCGTTTCCTGCCTGTTCACTTTGGTGTGGTCCTTCCTTTACAGGTATCTGTTTATTTGTAAGTTTTGTATTGCTGTACCACAGCTATGGTAGTGGGATACTGTTCTCTGCAGATATAATCTCAAGAAATGTATGGTTCACATTCTGTTGATGCAGGGTTTTATTTTATCAGAAATCTTTCTTATGTATTCCTATTCTTTTGTCATTAATGTTTGGGATGCGTGTTTAGTACTTGAATCACATACAACATTTCATGAAAATTCATCGAGAAATGGGGAAGTTATGTTCATTTTAGGTTGGTACGGCACAGTATATCTGCTTATTCTGTCAATCAAATTAGGATTTTATAAGTTTTGAAATTCTTCTGCATTAAATCAGAGTCTTTTGTTTATAATTTAAATGTAGCTGTATGATTGCTTGATCCATGTACAAAATATCATGTAAGTTCATAAGGAAATGAGGAAGTTACGCATATTTTAGTTTGGTACGGTAGAGTAGACTGGCTTTTTCCATCGTCCAAATTGGGCTTTTTGTCATTTTTGGAATTGCATAACTCCTAATGTTACTATCTTACATTAACAAGAAAAATTCACTTTTTTTTTTATCAAGATATAGGTATTCAGAAAATATGAGTTTGAAATAATTCTCTGGTCTTGTTCTTGTGCTACAAGATGGCAAAAATGGTTGATTATGCAATTTTGAACATTGACAAAATGGGGTTTTTGTCAATTTCATTGCCTTGCCGTGCCATTGATTGAACAGATTAATGCTTAATCTTGTTTGTGTGCATAATGTATGCTGTAGGCAACCAAAATCTGTGATTCAAATCTGTCTACTATGATTTACAAGAAAGCTATGTCATGGCAAACATGCTCTATTTCTAAGTCAGAATGACTGAACGAAAAATGCCGTTTTTGAGTTGCGATATCTCTGGAACTAAACGAGCTAGAGCCTTACTTTTTTGTTATTCTTGTATTTTCTTGTATTTTTAAGAAAAACAATTGTTTTAAACATTTTCCCCGATGACATTTTTGGCTGCCGGTACCTATATATATATATATATATATAT
>CM060334.1:50796995-50809495 GCA_030674155.1 Stramonita haemastoma
TGAGATGATCAGGGTAAGTGGTTTGAACATGTTCCTTTACTAATGATGTAAGAATGTTAACATTGTCAACTTTTCTTATAGAAGAATAATTAATGTCAAAATGAGCTTTAAGCAGTTCCCAAGGTGGACAGGGAGCTGACTTTACCTCTGATTTAGCTACTTCATTTGGGTTAAGTTCTGAATGTTTAAAAAGTGTAGAGGTATACGTGCTAATTGTGGTAAGTGAGCTAATAGTTCTTGCTCTTTTCGGAAAGTGAAAGTCAGACTTTATCTGGACTTCTTTTTCAACATTGCTATCATTTGCTGTACTTCTTAGAACATATTTTGCCACAGCAAGTTGTCGATATTCATTCAAAGGCAGAACCCCGACTTCTTTATATGTGCCTATAGATGAGGCATGAGGTGGTACACCTAAAGCAAGTCGAAAAGCTTTACAATCAAGACTCTGGATTTTCTTAAGCAAGTAATTTGGAGCACTGAAAAAGACTTCTTGTCCATAGGACAGTCTTGAGCGCACAAGGGACAAGGATAGATGCTTTAATACAGAAGTATCTTGCCCCCATGGTTGTTTACTGGTAACTTTTAAGAAGTTAAGAACTTTTTTAGCTTTAGTTGCCAAGTATTCAATATGTTGATTCCACATTAACTTAGAAGTAAGGTATACTCCTAAAAATTTCACTGCTTGTTTGTATTCTAGATCTTCTCCATTAATTCGAAAATTAAGTAAATCTTGTGGGTCAACACCGTTGTTAAAAAGGACAAGGTTGGTTTTTTCAGGTGAAAGTGAGAGACCATTTTCAAAAAGATAACTACTGAGTTTGTCAATTTCTTTTTGTGTGTGTGTGTGTGTGTGTGTGTGTGTGTGTGTGTGTGTGTGTGTGCGTGCGCGCGTGTGTGTATGTTGTGTGTGTGTGTGTGTGTTTGCGTGTGTGCGTGCGCGCAAGTGCATGTATGTATGTATGTATGTATGTATGTATGTATGTATGTATGTATGTATGTATGTTTGTATGTTTGTATGTATGCATGCATGCATGCATGCGTGTATGTGTGTATGTATCTATGTATGTTTACATGTAATGTATGTTTGTACGTACGTACGTACGTACGTACGTACGTACGTACGTACGTACGTACGTATGTATTATGTATGTATGTATGTGTGTATGTATGTATGTATGTATGTATGTATGTATGTATGTATGTATGTATGTATGTGCGATTGTGTGTTTCTGCGCACGCAAGCGCCGGCACGACCGCGTTTGTGTGTGTTGTGTGTGTGTGTGTGTGTGTGTGTGTGTGTGTGTGTGTGTGTGTGTGTGTGTGTGTGTGAAAACAAGTCAAGTCAAGTCAAAATGATCTTTATTGTGGGTAAAAGATTAAGTTTACACAACTTTTTTTCATCCTGCCCTCACTAAAAAAAAATCATGAAAGTTGACTTCTAAAGCATTCAAAGACAAATATCAACCTTTGTTGAAAAATTCAAATACATGAGGATTTAGTTTTTTTTACAACAAATCTCTCAAGATAAAAAAAAAAACCCAAACCCACGACAGTACAACATAAGCTCACGTCATGTATACAAATGATAAAAATACAAAAAACATGGGCATGAATAACAACTAACAGCCAAATGTGAGGTAGTATCGAACATAATCGTGGACTTACAGTTTGCCCATTAGATGTTTCTTCAAAAGCTTCTTAAACATTTGTTTGGAAGGAACTGATTTCAGACAGAGAGGTAGGTTTTTCCACACTGTTCTTCCTGAATATGCAAGGCTTGATTTATAGAGATTATTATGGGGCCTGGGCAGTAACAGTCTATGGGTAGGCCTCTTTTTATTGACAACAAAATTTTCCACAATTTTCTTTGGGGCTTTTCCGTTTAATACATTGAACATACATAGGTACTTGTTGAACTGCAGTCTGTCTTTGAGTGGAAAAAATATCTAGTTCTTTGTAGTTGGCGGTGGTCAGTGTATTAGGATTCAATCGGATTAGTTTAACAGCTCTTTTATGTACGCGGTTTATATGCTTTATGTTTGTTTCACTGGCACTGTCCCATAAGGTAGAAAAATAATTTATAAGAGATAGAATATGTGCGTGAAAGAATAGTTTTCGTGACTGTAGATTTAGACAATTTTTGATTTTTCTAAGTTGATATAATCTTACTGAGATTCGTTTTTCTAATGCAGCTATGTGATCTGACAAAGACAAATCGTTGTCATATACTGCACCTAGTACTTTGTGTGAGACTACTTCTTCAATTTGTTGTCCATGGATAAATACAGGCGCGAATGGAGAACGCAATTTCTGTCTTTTTTTGCCGAGTAGTTATGAACATACATTTTGTTTTATTAGAATTAAGAGACATGTGATTGAGTTCTGTCCATTCGATAAGTTTATTGATATCTGCCTGCATATCATTCACAAGCTGGTTTGGATCATTGTTGTTACATTGAATTGGTGTATCATCAGCAAACATTTGACATGAACAATGGATATGCAGATGTAGGTCATTAATATAAATAGAGAAAAGAAGTGGTCCTAGTATTGATACCTGAGGTATTCCGTATTTCACGGGTAATAAGGTTGATCTCCTAGGCCCGATTTCAACAAGTTGATGACGATTACTGAGAAATAAGTCTAAAAATGATCATGCTTGGTTGGAAATTTTATAGCATTTTAATTTTTTGATGAGAGAGTGGCTAATAACGTCAGAGGTTTTAGCAAAGTCTAGAAAAATGACTTTTGTGATTTCATTATTATTGATATTCAAAAGACAATGCTCAATGAGTTGTATTAAGGCTGTATGGCAAGAATGGTTTTCACGAAAACCTGACTGGTTTTCATTAATTAGATCATATATTTTAAAATGAGAATGTAAGGGAAATTGTATATGTTTTTCTAATGGTTTAGATAGGACTGACAGTATGGATATTGGTCTGTAGTTCGATGGATTGCTTCGGTCTCCTGATTCGTGTAACTTCTGTAAGGGTATCACTTTTGCTCGTTTAAACTTCATTGGGAAGTAATTCTTGTCAATACACAAGTTAAATATGTACGTTAGGGTGTCAGTTATAGCATATGCACTGATTTTTAATATTTGACTATCGATTTTGTCTAGGTCTTTTGATCTTGACTGTTTCAATTTGAGTATACTATTAAGCACTTCTGTTACTGTTATTGGGGGTATAATAAAATCAGATGAGATGCTCTTTGATGAACAGAATTGCTTTAATTCAATCAGCTCGTTTGTTTCTGTGTTATCATTAGATATTATAGAGTCAGCAATGTTTGCAAAGTGAGAATTCAGGTTTTCTGCTGATATTTTTTTATGACTTTGGGGAGTTATGTCTTGATTTGTTAGTTGACTCCACTCTCCCCAAAAGTCCTTCGGATGAGACTTTAAACCGAGGCCCCGTGTGCGAACGCACGCAGAACATCTTGCGCACACGTTAAATCCTGTTCCGCTTTTCGTAAGAGTAGGCCATCGTGTGCCGGTGGGAACAGATGACAATATTTACAAAACTGCATACACACGGGGACCGGATGAAAAAAAGCACATGATTGCTTATTCTGTTATCCTCGATATAAAAGAATAAATAAATAAATAAATAAATAAATAAATAAGTTAATGTATTAATGGCTTTCCAAATCGCTTTTGGATTTTGGACTGAAGATAGCAAATCTTGAAAGTATTTTGTTTTGGCTTTGCGCTTCATTGAATTGACTTTGTTTCTTTGCTTTTTATATTAATCTTTTTGCTTCATTTTTATAAATAGTGTCTTAGATTCATTTCGTTTTCAATTTCTTTTGTTAACCACGGAGGTTTCATGAAATATTTTATTATTTTCTTAATAAATGGAACGTGCTTATCATAAGTAGCTATGAAGGTCTCTATCCAATAGTTATCGGCATCATCTGGATTTGTAATCTGATAAACATACTAGTCTAAGTTTGAATTAAGAATATCATTAATGAAGGCATCTTTATCAAAATGTCTAAAGGAGCGGTAGGATATCTCCTTGTGTCCTGATTTGGGTATCTTTATTCCTTTTTTCCGCCATGTAAAACAAATGGAAGAGTGATCGCTACAACCTGTCTGCACTGAGCATGTTTCTGCTATGTTGGTCTTTGAAGTAGTGTAAATGTGATCAGTGAGGGTGCTAGTGTTATTAGTAATGCGAGTTGGACGATTAATTATTTGCTCTAAACCATACATGGCATAATTAATGTTCCATTTTGATCCAAGGATTGTCAGATCTATGTTGAAATCTCCCATAAGAAAGATTTCTTTGGACTCTAGAATTGCCGCATCCCTCATTGAATTGAATTTATCATACCAGTCAATTGTTTCAGCTGGGTTCCTGTAGATGAAACCAAGTATAATCGATTTATAGCGTCTAAATGTAATTTCTATCCATATAGATTCTACATGAAACTGTTCAAGATGTGTTAGTCTTTTCCACGACAGAGTAGTCGCACAGTATAAAAGCAAACTTGTAGATCTGACAGTCACATGATCAAGTCGCACAGTGTTATAACCTGGGATATACATGTCTGAAGCAGAAATTAATTTGTTGAGTCTCGATTTTGCTACACAAAATACGTGAAAGCTATTTCCTTTATTGTGTATAATTGATGATATTTCCTCAGTCTTGTTCCTGGCACTATTGACATTTAGGTGTCCTACACGAAGTCCTTCCTGAGAAGGCCATGTATCTAGAGTAGAACACATCGTAATAAATGCAGAACAATAGAAAGAAAACTAGGTACAATAGTGTACTTTCAACCAATTAGTGAAGCACAATCGTCAGTCAAATCAACAATAAAAAAAATTAAGCAATCAAAGGAAATAATCAAAAGGTAAAAACAACAATCAAGAGTAGTACAAAATTTAGAGTAAAACAAAAAAGAGAGGAAGTTGGTGAAGTGATGTAACCACCAGTCAGTAACGCACAATCAGTACAGTAATGTAACTAACACCAACAAGCAAAGCACTATCATTAGTGTGTGTGTGTGTGTGTGTGTGTGTGTGTGTGTGTGTGTGTGTGTGGGGGGAGAGAGAGAGAGAGAGAGAGAGAGAGAGAGAGAGAGAGAGAGAGAGAGAGAGAGAGAGAGAGAGAGAGAGAGAGAGAGAGAATGTGTGTGTGTGTGTGTGTGTGTGTGTGTGTGTGTGTGTGTGTGTGTGTGTGTGTGTGTTTTATTTACTCTTGTATTTCGTGGATACTTAGGTTAGCACTCGTGTACCTTTTTTTACATCCAGCCATCCCCCTTGTGTATACAGTTGTGCAAGTTGTCTGTGTCTGTGTGTGACAGTGTGTGTCAGTGTGTGTCTGTGTGTGTCTGTGAAAAGTGGCAGTTGAAGTCTAACTGTGCTCAACACGCACTAAGTTAACTAGTCAAGTAGTACTTCAAGCAAGTTTTGTTGTTTCATGTGTGTTCCTCACTTCTACAGTCTGGGAATCCCCACAATACCCATTCTGATCTACTCAGACTACACGAGAATAATCCATAAGTTCACGTAATATGACTCGCTGCAATCGCCCTTAAATCACCCAGTATGCGTATTCTGATGCACTCCTCTCACTAGAATTTGATATATCTATAATACGTATTCTGATGCTCTTTTTCTCACTAGGAATTGATCTGTGATACTTATTCTGATGCACTTCTCTCGCTAAGAATGAATCTATAATAGTATTCTGATGCACTCCTCTCGCTAAGAATTGATCTATTGATACGTATTCTGATGCAATCCTCTGGCTAAGAATTGATCTATTAATACGTATTTCATGCAGTCTTCTCACTAGCATTTGATCTATAATATGTATTCTGATGCAATCCTGTCGCTAGAAATTGATCTATAATACGTATTCTGATGCACTCCTTTACCTAGGAATTAATCTATGATGCGTATTCTGATGCAATCCTCTCGCTAGGAACTGACCCATTAATACGTATTTCATGCAGTCTTCTCATTAGGAACTTATCTATAATACGTATTCTAATGTACTCCTCTACCTAGGAATTGTTCTATGATACTCCCATCTTCTCTTCCTTGCTGCTTTCCCTTCCCTGACATTAAAGAGGGCAGGTACCCATTTACAGGTCGATGAACTTGGGGAACTGTACTATCGCCAAGGTGTGCAATGGTCACCCATCCCATTGGAAACCACGCTCAACACTGCTTAACTTGACTGGGGAAAGCGAGTGCACTGACCACTAAGCTATATGGGTGTTTAATTAATTTAAACATTTCTGTGTTTATTGAATCTCTCTCTCTCTCTCTCTCTCTCTCTCTCTCTTCTCTCTCTCTCTCTCTCTCTCTCTCTCTCTCTCTCTCTCTCTCTCTCTCTCTCTCTCTCTCTCTCTCTCTCTCTCTCTCACACACACACACACACACACACACACACACACACACACACACACACACACACACACAAGAGTGTTTATTCCATTGTCCTCGATATAAAAGAATTAATCCGACCAAATCAAATCAAATCAAATCAAATCTCTCTTTTGTTTCAGTAACAACTCCAGCTCCAACACTTGCAACACCAAAACCTCAAGGTAACAGAAAAGATTCCCACACACCTGAGAGAGAAGAGAGAGAGAGAGAGAGAGAGAGAGAGAGAGAGAGAGAGAGAGAGAGAGAGAGAGAGAGAGAGAGAGAGGGGAGGGCGGGCATGTGTCGAGAGCATGACTGTTCTGACTGTACTGCCTGGATCTAGTGTTTCCTCTCACCTCCAAGTGGGATGAACAATGAACCTCCCCGCCCCTTTTCCCCCATGTGTGTATGTATGTGTGTATGTATGTATGTATGTATGTATGTATGTATGTATAGTTATTCTATTCTATTTTCTATTCTTTTTTTTTCTTTTATATCGAGGTTAATGGAATAAGCACTCATGTGCTTTTTTTCCATCCAGTCCCCGTATGTATGTAGTTGTGTAAATATTATCTTTCCCAGTGTCACACAATGGTCTACTCTTACGGAAAGCGGAACAAGGTTGAACGTGTGTGGAAGATGTTATGCAATGTATATGTATATAGAGAGAGCTTCACAGAGCGTAGAGCATTGCATGTGGATCTTTCATGATGCCAACATGATTTCTAACCTGATATTGACCCATTACAGAATTTTTTTTTTTTTTTTATCACCACAGATGTCAAAATTGCAGTGGTAATGCTAATCGGTGTGTGATTTTACATGAAGGAGATGATGTACTTACTACCAAGAAGTCAGAAAATAGTCATCCTTCAAAACTTAGTAGTCTTTGGCAAAGGATATCAAAGCAATTCAACACCGTTAAAGAGTTCCATAACCTACGCAGTTGCGCAGGAGCTGGACAGTCATGCTGACTTTTTGCTTACCCTGGTTAAGAAAATAGAGGAACGTCACAAATGATGGGTGTCCATGTTTTAGCAAATTACTAAGAGCCCTTTCCTTTAGGAATACTATTGGACTCTGACAGCAAATTGAAAGCTCTGATGTATTTAGCCTATGCTCTATTTAGATTTTTAACTCATACGTAACAGATTGTTATCTTCACCTAAACCTTTTGAATCACTCAAGTGCCCATGCATGCATGGATATATATATATATATATATATATATGTATATATATATATATATATATATATGTATATATATATATATGTGTATGTATTAAACGAATGTATGTAGTTATTATGTAAGTACATAATTATGTGATGCTCAACCACGAAATGAGTCACTTAGCACCTAACGAACTTTTATGCTTGAAGCCATCAAAGGCATAAGGGGTCAAGTTCGAAATTTATAGATTTTGTTTGAATATAAAATTATGGCATTTATTCTACCTTGTAATGAAATATCAAGTCATAATTTTGTATCCATTCACTTGTAAACGTGTGTTAAAAATGCCCAAGCCTTCTTTCTCACCAATTATTACTATGCTAAATTTGTCAATTTGTTGTTTTATCATTTCCTGAAAACTGCCTTTTCAACGTGTAATGACTTTTGATAGAAATGATTGATTTTTAATCTATTTTTTTCCCATTGTATAGCATTTCATGCAGATTAATAATAGCTAAGACAGAACTGACCTTGTGCAATGTGGGTCAGTATGTGGTAGATCATATATATATATATATATATATATATATATATATATATGTAAATATATAATTGAAAAAGTATTGGAGGAAAAACAAGTGCAGGTACTACTTCTTTATCATTTTGAAAATGACTTATCAAAGAGTCAATAGTAAAAAAGAAATTAAATGAAAATAAATTCTAGGGAATAAGTTTCTTTTAGTGGCAGCATTATAGACATATTTTGGGTAAGAATCCTTGCATTTGGCCTGACCTGACTGAGTTTTGGCTTCTGGATGAGCTCTTATTAGAGGTCCAAGCAGTGATTGAAACTCCACCTGCTGTGGTACCTTACAGCAAGTCACTTTTCAGAATTTCAAAGTGTCAATTGCTCTCACAAGAATATTTGATATCCTTGTGGCCTTTTGAAGCTGCCATCAAAAGATGAAGATAAAAAGAGAAAGAAAATTATGCTTTAGAATATATGTTGAAATAAAATAAATAAGAAAAATACGCATCTAGTGAATCTTTGTGCCTTAAGTTATGGAAGATCCTATTTAAAGGATGCAAGAGGTCATAAAAGTTGGTATCCAGCCATATACGTAATGTACATATACATATCATTTATATATATATATATTATATATATATATATATATAATATATATATATATATATATATATATATATATATATAAAAGAAGAGAGAGGGAGAGAGAGAGAAGAGAGAGAGAGAGAGAGAGAGAGAGAGAGAGAGAGAGAGAGAGAGAGAGAGCACTTGCAAATCTGTTCGTGTGTCTATGTGTGTGTGTTTGTGCAAATGCCAAATGATAGGTGTGTACATGTGCATCGTTGCATGTATGTGTAGGTATATGTCTGAAAAAAAATTGATAAAACATGAACACTTTCTTCAATTGCAGGTGTTTTTTTCTGAAAGTAGAATGTGTGCAGCGATGACTGTAGGGATCCTTGCTATGCAGAATTCAAGTTTTTTTTTTTCTGAAAATATGATCATATTGATTTCAGTATTATTTTGGGGAGACTTTCTCTCCAAAGTCTGATGAATATTGGTTACTACATAGTGCAGACAGATAAATAGATGTGTGTTGTTTGTCTAGAGTCTTCCATTTTGTGGTCTATAGTTGTGTTGAACCTGCAGGACTGTTTGTTCCCTGAGATTATGCATTTGTTTGGGGTCGTTAGCATTGAACACATCTCTGTTCATCTATTTTGTCTATATGTATGCATGTCTGTGTGTCTGTATACCTGCCTGTATGTCTGACTGTGTATTTATACTCATTTGAGTTATTATTTTTTTCACTCATTGAGTTATTTTGTTTGTGAATATCTTTTTCTGTGTGAAACGATTTTTTTTAAAAATAATTGTTTCAGGGATACCAGGAGACGGATCTGCAACAGGTAAAACATCAATATCTGTCTGCCTATCTAACTGTCTCTATGCAAGTATGTGTTTATGTGTGACAACTTGGTTATGTGTTTTGCAGTTTGTCAGTTTTTGTTGTTGTTTTTTATATTCCACTGTCTCATGTGGTTAGAATGGTGCCATTGTTTTTGTAATCTGCTGACCTGGGTTCAAATGTCCTTCAAGAGAATTTTCCTCTGGAACTAACATCAGTGGCGACTCCCCCCAAAAGTGCTGTGAAGAGGATTATAAACTAAGGTCCCTATGCAATCCCACACAAACATATTGTGCACGCGTTGAAATCCCATTCCTCTTTTCAGAAGATTAGGCCATCGTATACTGGTAGGAACAGATGAAAACTTGACAAAACTTCATATACACAAGAACTAGATGTTAAAAAGGCACATGAGTGCTTATGTCATGATCCTAAAATAAAAAAAAAAATAATAAAAAAGTAAATGTCAGTTTTGTTTGCTGATATCCTTTCATCTGATAGGCTGGAGCTGCTTTTACCTGTCTGTCATCTTACAGGTTTCTTTGCTGATTTCAGTTCATCGGACAGCTTCAAATTACTTCTAACTGTCTACTTCTACTTTTAAATGTCATAGAATACTTTGTCCTTATGCTGATTTCAGTCTGATGAATATTGTCTATTTACATTATGCAGACAGATAAATAGATGTGTCTTGTTGGTCTGGAGACTTCCACAGTTGTGTTGAACCAGCAGAAGTGTTTGTCCCCTGAGATTATGCAGTTGTTTGGGGTCTTTAGCTTTGGACACATTTCTGTTTATCTATCTGTTTATATGCAAGTATGTCTGTGTGTCTGTATACCTGCCTGTGTGTATGTCTGCCTGTGTGCTTATACTCATTTGAGTTGTTGTTTTTCACTCATTGATCTATTTTGTTTGTGAACAACTTTTTCTGAGCTAAATGAATTATTTTTAACTGTTTCAGAGAAACCATCAGACGAACCTCCAACAGGTAAAAACATTAATATCTGTCTGCCTATCTAACTGTCTGTATGCAAGTATGTGTTTATGTGTGACAACTTGGTTATGTGTTTTGCGATTTGTCAGTTTTTGTTGTTTTTTTGATATTCCACTGTCACATGTGGTTGGAATGGTGCTATTGTTTTTGTAATCTGCTGACCTGGGTTCAAATGTCCTTCAAGAGAATTTTCCTCTGGAACTAGCATCAGTGGCGACTCCCCCCAAAAGTGCTGTGAAGGGGATTATAAACTATGGTCCCCATCCAATCCCACACAGAACATCTTGTGCGCACGTTGAAACCCATTCCTCTTTTAAGAAGATTAGGTCATCGTGTGCCGTTAGGAACAGATGACAAACTTGACAAAACTTCATATACACAGGGACTAGATGTTAAAAAGGCACACAAGTGCTTTATCATTATCCTCAAATAAAAAAAAAAGTAAATGTCAGTTTTGTTTGCTGATATCCTTTCATCTGATAGCGTTCAGTTAGTGTTACCTATATGTCATCTTTCAGTTTTCTTTGCTGACTTCAGTTTATCTTTCTACCTATTTTTTTAACTGTCATGAAATACTCTGCCTGCTGATTTCAGTTCATCTGACACCTTCAAATTACTTCTACCTATTTTTTAACTGTCATGAAATACTCTGCCTGCTGATTTCAGTTCATCTGACAGCTTCAAATTACTTCTACCTATTTTTTTAACTGTCATGGAGGTTTTTGTCTGCTGTTTTGTGTCATCTCACAGCTTCAAATTACTATTACGTGTCTACTTTTAACGGGCATGGAATACTTTCTCTGCTCATTTCAGGTCACTGACAGCTTCAACTTACTTCTACCTGTCATGGAATACTTTGTTTGTTATTTTCAGGTCATCTGACAGCTTGTAGTAATTTCTACCTGTCTACTTTTAATTGGCATGGAATACTTTGTCTGCTAGTTTCAGTTTATATGGCAGCTTGGAGTAGCTTCTACCTGTCTACTTTTAACTGTCATTGAATACCGTGTTTGCTAATTTCAGTTCATCTGACAGCTTGGAGCTGTTTCTACCTGTCTCTCATGCCATACTCTTTGTACTCTGATTCTTGTTCATTTTACAGCTTAATGTTATTTTTACCTTAAAACCGCCTGTACTCTTCTATCCAAATCTGCGGTCAGGGTCCATGAATCACAGGCATAATATATATATATATATATATATATATATATATATATATATATATATATATATATATATATATATATATATATGAATGTGGATATGACAAGAGAGTGCATTAGTCTGATCCTGGACTGGAGTGATATATTTTTATCTGTGCAGATGGTGTTCATTTTTGGCAGTTTACAACGACAGAGTGAAATGTCTGTCTTGTTGTTTCAGGAAACACCGCTGTGAATGTTGGCGCTCCACCAGTTGTGACAATGGTCGCTATGACGACGGCACTGTTGTCACTATTTCAGTTTTGAAACAGGGACAGATCAGCAATGTCCATACACAAATGGATTATGGGTTTCAAGGTTCAGTTTTACTACTTCATTATGATGTTATCGTTATCGATATTTAAAGTTTGTTTAGTGAACTATTCCCATTGACTTTTCTTTTTTCTTTAATGGTCATTTCTAATCGTTGTTTCTTGATGTTTGTATGTGCATGTGTGCGTGCTTTGTGTGTGTGTGTGTGTGTGTGTGTGTGTGTGTGTGTGTGTGTGTGTGTGTGTGTGTGTGTGTGTTGTGTTTGTGTGTGTGTGTGTGTTTGTGTGTGTATGTGTGTGTGTGTGTGTGTGTGTGTGTGTGTGTGTGTGTGTGTGTGTGTGTGTGTGTGTGTGTGTGTGTGTGTGTGTTTGCTTTTTTTCGGGGTGGGGGGGGGGTGGAAGAGGGATGGAAGGTTGGGTCATGTTATCTTCAAATTGTTATGAAGATTTGGGTCTCTGTATTACAACCTTTTTTTATATTTTTTTAGCTATGAACACCCAAGCAGTAAAAAACAATGCTTACACAGTGCACC
>CM060334.1:50814495-50846995 GCA_030674155.1 Stramonita haemastoma
CCTTAACTACCCTACCCCACTTCTCCCCCTTCCCCTATGCTTCTGCCTGGCACAAACATGGGAAGACAGACAACACATCTCCTCCAACTGGGAGGATCAGGAGTTAGGGGCAGGTCTCCCTACAGATCTGCAGTTCCTAACTCAAAGCTTAACTTGTTGTCTTCAGAGTTTTAAAACATATATGTTAGACTAGCATTTCCACAATTTAAAGGTGTCCTTTTCTATATCTCTTCACAATTTGGAAATAAAAGTTTACTTTATAACATTTTGGCCCACCACACCCTGTTTCAGATAGCTAAACAGTACAGTCCACAATTTTACGTAAAAACTGATGCTCTATGTCCATTACATACAGACTTTTCTCTGGAATTCTCAGCAACCTCAATCAATAAAACAAAATCTCACTCTTTATAATAGCCTATGAAGGGGAGTTAATAATGCCTTTAAAATGGTTTATCAGGCACAAACAATGTGTCAAAAACTCTAAATACAGTTGAACAATGTTCATCTTCAGTATAATTTAACTTTCTCTTTTCATTCAAAAATTAAAATGCCGTAAGATTTCTAACCAAGTATTAAGATTGTACACCCATTTCTCAGTAATCATCAACAGCTTGTTGAAATTAGCTTAGGAGATCGACCTTATTACCCGTGAAATATGGAATACTACAGGGATCAATACTACTTTTTTTCTTTTTTCTTTTTTTTACTAGGACCCTTCTTTTCTCTATCTCTAATGATAACAATCTACCTCTGCATATTCATTGTTTATGTCAAATATTTGTTTATGATACATCAATTCAATGTAACAGCAGTGGTCCAAACTACCTTGCGAGTGATATTGCAGATATTGATAACCGTATTGAATAGACAAAACTCAATCATATGTTAATTATTCCAAAGAAAACAAAGGGTAGAGGGGGGGGGGGAGGGAATGAGAGGAGGTGGGGGGACGGGTGGGAAGGGGGAGGCAGGGACAGGGGGGAAGGAGAGGGATGTGGGGGGAGGGAGGGGATGTGGGGAGGAGTGGGATGGGGTGGGTGGGGGAGCAAGGGAGAGGAGGGATGGGATGGGGTGGCTGAGAGAGAGGGGGTGGGAAAGGGGTGGAGGGATGGTGGGTAGAAAAATAAAAGCTATCATTTTAAACACAAACTAATGTTTGTAAAAAAGACAGAAATTGCATCCTCCAATGGCATCACCACAAAATGATTTCATCAGAAAATGACAAACAAATAGCATTAAAAACTTCAAAACATTTTTTTAAACTATATCAATTTCTTTAAAATACACAATGTACACATGTGAATGACAACAAATGGATTTTGAGAGACAGGATAACTTTTTGAGATTTACATTTCATCAGCCTTCAAAATTTGTAACTGGAAAAGGGTTGAAGAAATTGCTGAGGATTGATATCTTGTAAATTTCTTAAGTGGGGAAGATCCATCATATAATAAAATTCATCCTTTGAAATAGATTATATTGTATTTTGAACACATTATTTATTCCTTTGGTATGTTATGGAAATGTACATCCTCAACTGGAAGCTTGTGACAACTACAATGAATTTTTATATACATATATTTTTTATAAAATCCTAAACATATATATCTGGTAGACACGTTTATATTTTTCATTATCAAAATTGATCTTAAAAATTCTATGATAAAGCTGTGTTTTATTATCCCACAGCTCACTTCTCCAGCCATTAACAAAATGTTCTATTATGAAGGCTGTGATATGTGAAATTTTAACTTTGTAAATTTTTTAGGTGAACTTTAAAATACTTGAAGAAAATGAATACTTGAACATAACTGTTTCTCCCACAAAGCCAAATCCCCTTTGTACTTAAGATTTAAAAAAAAATCATATTTAGCCCTGCTGATTGAATCAAGTATTTATCAAGTAAATCTATCATCATGTGGAAAACACTTGATAGCAGCTTTTCTTATACAAAGTTATGCATCTGCATCCAGAATCACACCATTCAACAGAGACCAAACTCAACAATGGATATCTGCCTGCTTCTCCATATACTAACCCTGTAAGTCCAGAACCCCGAACTGGGGATTTGCCAGATTGAACAATTGCTCAGTCTGAATCCCGATTTGCTGGGATTTACACACAGTAGATTTCCATTATGCTGTGACCATCATTAGTCGCTACCACATGTCAAAGCTCTATCAGGCTAGAAGTAGAAGCCCTGCTGAGAATCTGGAAGAAATTGTAGTTGCTGGTATGTACTTAGAAGGAGGAAAAGGCTAGCAAGCATGTGTGCCTGACCTGATTTCATGATGGGATGCAAAATCTAGGGGCATTTTGTGCTCAGAGAATCGAATGCAAGTGTGTTAAAGGAAAATTATATTTTAAAAGCTTTAACTGAAACTTATGAAATCATTGCTATATTTTCATATCCCCAAAGTTCACATCCATACAACAAAATAGGTACAACAATTTTATCCAATAAATCAAGTGCCACATGTGTCTAGTTTTATTTGTTGTGCAGTCCTTATCAAACAAAACATGACTTTAGCAGCTTTATCATAAGCATTTTTCATGCATTACATTTTCATACGCCCATAATTTTACATCAAGACAATAAAACACATATAACGATTTTATTGTACATAATTATTTTTGCCATGCAGTCCTTATCAATTAGACATGACTTAAGTAGCTTTATCTTAAGCATTTTTCTTGCATTTTGCAAAATTACCTCTGCTACTAAAGCTGATTCCTAAATATTCAAAATTCTTAAGAACTTCAAGTGCTTTCTTGCTATTTTTCATAATTATTAGAAACCTGTTTTTGCAAAATATCATGATTTTGGTTTTCACTAGATTCATAGCAAGTTTCTTATAAAATCAGTAAGTATCCAAAATGTCTAAAGCATCTTGTAAGGGTTCATTGTAGTGGAGATAAAATGGTATCATCTGCATAAAATAAAAGTTTAACATAACTGGTTAACATCATGCTATGAGATGAAAGTTGAATATGCAATGTTAAGCAATTTCTTATAAATATTGTTCCAAATCATTCAGAAAGTGTGTGTGTGTGTGTGTGTGTGCTACTTGATATCAATATTACTTCCCCTTCACAGGTAACATATCCTTTCAAAGAGTTCTATCCCTTTTAATTGTTTGCAGTTGCTTTGTAGTCCAGATAAAATCTTCATCAGATGGAAATGAAGCAGTAGTTTTGACATGAAATTGTAGACTTACTGTTGACCGGCGTGGAAAACCTACAGGGTGCAAGTAAATGATTGTAGACATAAATGTTTTTTCAATTTATGAACATATAGTAAAAGACACCTTTGGAATATAAACTTCTTGGCTTAATGATAAGTTGTAAAAATATGAAGGGAATAAGTTCAGCTGTGAGTTAGGAATTGCAGATCTGTAGGGGGATCTGCCCCAAACTTCTAATCCTCCAAGCTTTGGAGAAATGTGTTAGCTATCTTCCCATGTTTGTGCCAGGGAGAAGCATTAGGGAGAGAGGAGAAGGAGAAGGGGATGAGATTTGAGCAAATAGGGGGAGGACAGGGTGGGGGGAGTTGAGAGACTTGGAGGGGAAGGGGGAGGGAGGGTGGAGATAAAGGGTGGGGGGAGGGGAGAGAGAGGGAGGGGGAGAGGTGGGGTAGAGGAGAGGGGGTGGGGTTGGGCAGAAAAAGAGAGGAAGGGGGTGGAGGTAGGGGGAAGGAGGTGGAGGTAGGGGGAAGGAGGTGGGGGTAGAGGGGGGAGTGGGGTTAGAGGGAAGGGGGGTGAGGGGTTGGGGGGAGGGGGGTAGGGGAGAGGGTGGGGGTAGAGGAGGGGAGGGGGGAGAGGGTGGGGGGAGGGGAGGGGGGAGAGGAGGGGGGGAGGGGAGGGGGGGGAGAGGAGGGGGAGGGGGGGTAGGGGAGGGAGGGGTTGGGGAGGGAGGGGGGTGAGGGGTTAGTGGGGAGGGAGGGGGGAGGGGGGTAGAGGAGAGGGGGGTAGGGGAGGGAGTGGGGGGGTTAGGGAGGGACAGGGGAGTAGAGGAGGGGGGGAGAGGGGGGGTAGGGGGAGGAGAGGGAGGAGAGGGGTGTTGGGGAGGGTGGGGGAAGGGGGTAGGGGAGGGGGAAGGGGGTAGGGGAGGGGGATGAGGGGTTGGGGAGGGTGGGGGTGGGGGTAGGGGAGGGGGATGAGGGGTTGGGGAGGGTGGGGGGTGGGGGTAGAGGAGGGGGGGAGGGGATGGGGGTAGAGGAGGGGGGAGGGGGGAGGGGGGGGTAGGGGGGGTAGGGGAGAGGGGGGGTAGGGGGGTAGGGGAGAGGGGGGTGGGGGTAGAGGAGAGGGGATGGGGGTAGAGGAGGGGGGGGGGGGAGGGGGGAGGGAGGGGGGGGAGGGGGGGGGTAGGGGAGAGGGGGGTAGGGGAGAGGGGGGTGGGGGAGAGGGTGCGAGGAGGGGAGGGGGGGAGAGGGTGGGGGTAGAGGAGGGGTGGGGGAGGGGGAGGGGGGGTAGAGGAAGGAGAGAGGGGTTGGTGAGGAGGGAGGGGAGGGGGGGAGGGGAGAGTGGGTAGATGGGGGAGGGGGGTAGGGGGAGGGGGGTAGGGGGTTAAGGGGCGTAGAAGGAGGAGAGAGGGGTTGGGGAGGGGGGTAGAGGAGAGTGGGTAGATGGGGGGAGGGGGCAGGGGGGGAGGGGTTAAGGGGCGTAGAGGAAGGAGGGGGAGGGGTCGAGGAAGTGGGGAGAAAGAGGGGGTGGAGGGATGGGAGGGGGCTAGAGGAGGGGTGGGGGTGGGGATAGGGGATGGAATGTCATCAAATTGAGAAATAGAGTAGTTTTTGGTAATGAATACAAAGCTGACAGAGCGTATTCAACTACAAAGCACATAACCAAGGTGATTGCCTGTTGCCAATAGTTTTGTATTGACTGAAAATTGTACTTCGTTTGAACCTTGGGTTACAAATTTTAGGGGGATGGGTAAGCAAATAAGTCATAACAACAACAGCATATATCAAACATTATGTTGTATGCATCATATGTTCGCATTTTTGAGTGCTTAAGATCATTACACTTATAGTGATTGTACAGTGTTAAAATTGTGCTGTCTACAGTAATGTTATCCATAAACTTTTCTCAAATTTGCAAAATCTAAGTGTAATTAAATTAGTCTAATCTAATTGCACTGCCGGTTTGCAAATTTGAGAAAATTTGGACTAGTAATCATTCTGTGGGATATGTTGTTAATAATGATAATAATAATAATAATAATAATGATAATAATAATAATAATAATAATAATAATAATAATAATAATAATAATAATAATAATAATAATGATAATAATAATAATGATAATAATGATAACATAATAATAATAATAATAATAATAATAATAATAATAATAATAATAATAATAATAATAATAATAAAATGGAGGATTATATAGCGCGAATTCCCAAAAGCATGGACTCACCGCGCTGTACTATCAAACAATTTAAATAGGTTACAAATGATCGTGAAAAATTTGACTAGCACAAAAAATAAGGAAAAATACATGCACACACAATACACAACATATTACATGGCCAAACAATAAAAGTAAAATAAAGCAGTATCATCAAAAAATGTGCAGTGCAGTACGATGCAAACACACACACACACACACACACACACACACACACACACACACACACACACACACACACACACACACGCACACACGCACACACACTTACACACACACACGCACGCACGCACCCGCGCGTGTAAAAACACACACATACACAAAACACACAACACGAAATAACAAAGAACACGGCATATTCATGGATTTACCCTACATGTATTCACGTTAGCAAAATAATAAGATGAAGTAAAATAGAAATGAAGAACCTTATCATATCCCAAAACAGCAAAAGAGCAGCACTAGAGTCAGAGATGAGGTAATAAAATGGGAAACCAATTTTAATCAGTGGTCAGGGACAATAATTTTTTTTATTTATTCATTTATTTATTCTTTTATATCGAGGATACCAGAATAAGCAATCATGTGCTTTTTTTTCATCCGGTCCCGTGTGTATGCATCGGGTAAAAGGTGTATTTCGAGCAATCTTTTAACGGAGGAAGTAGAGTCAGTGTGTCTTATTTCGGAGGGAAGTGCGTTCCAGAGAGTGGGACCTACATGAGAGAATGAGCGCTCGCCTTGCTGGGTTTTTTTTTTTTTTTTTTTTTTTTACTTTGGGAGCTCTCAAGATTCTTGTATCAGAGGGTGAGCGGAGTGGTCTGTTTGGGTGGTACACTGAAAGAGTCTCAGAGAAGTATGCTGGAACTTTGCTCAAGAAGAAATTATGACAATGCATCATAACTTTGTACTGGATACGAGCTTGGATTGGAAGCCAGTGCAGATTTCGTAATACAGGTGGGATGTGATTACGCTTCTTTGTTTTGAGTACCAGTAGGGCAGCTGAGTTTTGTACCTTTTGTAGCTTCTCTATTACAAACTTGGGACAGCCTGCAAGCAGAGAGTTTGCATAATCAAGCCTAGATAGAACAAGGGCACAGACGAGTTTCTTGGCTGTATCTACATCGATATACATTCTGATGTTACTAATCTGATGAAATGCAGCATAAGCTGAGCGGCAAGTCTGTGAAACATGTTTCTCAATATTTTAATTTTGACATCGTATTTGTCATGATGAATCCTAGATTGCGCGCTGATGGTGAGAAAGAAGTATCTGATTTTCCAACACGGATGGTAGATGGTAGATCAATTGATAGAGAAGAATGATTGGAGTGAATCAGCAGGGCTTCTGTTTTATCCTCATTTAATTTCAATTTGTGTCTAGTCATCCAAGATTTGACGTCGGATATACAATTTTGCATGATGTCAATAGTATTGTCGACATTATCAGGACGGCATTTAGAGTAAAGTTGGGAGTCATCCCATAAGACTGATTTTGGATAGAGTGACTACTAATGAGGGTGTTCAGTGGCTTGGTGTACATGATGAAAAGAATGGGTCCCAAGACTGATCCTTGTGGTACGCCAAACGAGAGGTTTGCTGGTGAGGACGAACTCATCTACAATAACAGTTTGCATTCGATCAGATAGGTAGTTCTGAAACCACTTCAGTGCTGTTCCACAGACACCAAAGTATTGTTGGAGAGCTTGGTAGAGAAAGATTGTATCAAATGCAGCAGATAGATCCAAAAGAGTGAGGACAGAGATATTTCCATCATCTAGAGCAAGTAAGGTATCATTTCCAACTTTCAGAAGTGCTGTTTCAGTACTGAGCGAAGGCCTGTATGCTGACTTGTCTGGAGGTAGAAGAGAATGTGAGACAAGATGTTCACAGAGCTGATCCAGTACAAGTTTTTCAAGGATTTTTTGACAGGAAGGGCGAGTTGGAAACAGGTCTGTAATTCTTGAGGATGTTTGGGTAAAGAGATGACTTTTTGAGCAGAGGTTTTACAACTGCATATTTGAAACTAGAAAGGACAACACCTGTGGAAAGACTCTAATTTATTATCTGTGTAATAATAGGTAAAATATCATTTAAGCATTCAGTCAGAAGGGGTGTTGGAATGGGGTCAAGTGCGCAGGTAGTGGGTTTCGATTTAAGGATAATCTTACGGACCTCACCTGCGGTAACTAAGCGAAAGGAAGACAATGGAGTAATATCTGAAACTGGAGAGGGCTGAGGGTCTTGAGCTGAGAGGGTTGTAGAGGGATGGTCAAGCTCACGTCTAATGTCAGCAACTTTCGCCACAAAAAAGTCGGAGAAAATCTGTGGTAGCACACTGACTGGGTGGGAGGTGGGGAGGGGAGTGCTTTTGGTTTTTTCCACACAATTGGCCACAAATATCAAACAGTTGTCTGCTAGAATCACAAGCAGAGATCTTTGAGCTGAAATACAAAAACTTGGCTTGGTGGACAATAGAAGTAATTCTATGCTTTGTTGTATTGTAGATCTGTTTCAAGATTTCCAAATTTGATTGCAACCACTTTTTTCTGGACGAGACGTCTAGCTTTCTTTGCTTTAAGCAACTCCTCTCTCACTCCTGCACACCATGGTTCTAACCGACCAGCACAAATCTTCCGGCGGGCGACTGGAGCATGCCTATCAAGGAGATTACGCAGTGTGTCATCCAGCTCTTTCACTGAAGTGAGGGGAGAGTGAGAGCTTGTGGCTGTTGTTCTGTACCCATCCAAACATCCCGGGTCACCCATAATATGCACTTGACTCATTCATCTCACACACACATCACTGTGAGACCATAAAAGCACACTGGATGAGGGGTTTGCGTGAGTCATTTTGCTTTGGGTACCTCACCATGTGGGCAGCCACTCTCCTGAATTTGGGGGTTAATTTCCTTTCAAAGGAGAGTGCAGGTTGTTCAACTAAAAGCTTGTTAAGGCTTAAACGATCACAACACAGCGATGTATGGAATAAAAATACTTCTTGGGTGTTGTCATTGGTGTGATAATTATGATAATCACCAAATGACAAAGTTGTTGATCTGGTTACATTTTCTGCCTTGTCAGAGTTTCTCAAATAGTTGACTACCCTACACAATAAAGCTTTTGCACAATTTACAGCTACCAGTTTTTCTTCAGTGCTTCTGATTTGATTTGCTCTCAGGAATTTCATAGGTATGTTAGAATCAGAGAAAGCAGCTACATTTTTTTCTGTACTGTATTTTTTCTGTGTTTTAAATTTGCAGACGCCTGGGTCAAATAAAGCAAAATACCATCTGCATGAATTTTTCAGTTTAGCATGAAACTACAAATAAGGATTTTATCCGTCAATGCAAAAGGAAAAAGATAATACAGACAGACAGACAGACAGACAGAGAGGGAGAGGGAGGTAGATACCGAGGTATACTGAAAAAGTTATTTTTCAACTTTAAAAAAAAAAATCACTTTTCTCTGATTTCCGAGGTATAAAACAAAATTGATACCTATCTCAAGCCTTCTACAAAAACAAATAATTATTATACTTCCTCATTGTAGAGAAATAATGTAGTCAGTACATAAATTAAAACAACAAAATGACAGTTTCATCCAAAATGCACCACCCCCCTCCTCCAAAAAGAAAAACAAACAAACAAAAAAACCCCAAAACCCGCCCCAACCCACAAGACGTCACACAGCTTGATATCAGTGTTCATTTCAACGCATCTCCCACCTCATGCATATTGTCACCATTACTCTCCGCCTTACCTTTGATACGATAACACCTAACATCTCTCATCTCTTGTCAGGAAACAGACTGCACACAAGTTACCAGTGCTCCAACTACCACAGACTGCATCTGTTTTCAGAACTTTCTGGAACCTACCAACCAGAAGGAAGAGCATCTTCCATTGCTTTCTGTATTAAAAGTGCTGACTGGTCTCCATATAGGAAGACTGTTGCTATCTGGGTCAATCAGATAGAATATCTGCTATCTACTGAAAGCAAAGTTTCTGATTGACACTTTCTGTGCTACATATTTGCTAATGCATACACAATCACATATTAACAAAAACTGATTAATTTTAGTATAAATTGAGAAACTTCTGGTGAGAATGTCAACAATGCATGGCGTTTTCTTAACCAAAATAGAGATACAATTTTTGATTAAAGAGAGGTAATAAAGGAATCAATAGAAACAGCTGAAAAGAATTCCATTTTACAAATTGATATAAAACCAGCAGAAATCATACATCTTGCTATTTTACTGGACAACAAAAATATTCCAGCAATCCTTTTGAAAAAGGAATAAAGATATGGATGAGAGTGGATGAAGAAGACAGAAAATATACAAGAAAGAGATGACAAGAAGAAAAGGAACAAGACAAACATAAACTAATGATGAAAAAGAGGGATTATCTCACATTCTTTAAAAAAAAATCCCAACTTCTCATGCCTGTGCGTGTACTTAAAGTGCATTGCAATGTTTAGGTTATTATCCAGCTAAGACCTGACCACTTGGGTGGATACAAACTTTATGACCTCCCTTGCATCCTTGAATAGGATCCCCAAACTTAAGGCAAAAAGATTCACTAGGTGCTTATTTTCTCTTATTCAATTTTTTCAACATTTATTCCAAGCATATTTTCATTCTCTTCTAATTATTGTCTTTTGAGGGCAGCTTCAAAAGGCCACAGGGATATCAACTATTCCTTTGCATGCAATTGACACTTTTAAATTCTGAAAAGTGTCTTGCTGTAATGTACCACAGCAGGGGAGAGTTGCGTTCATCGCCGGAACCTGCGATGAGGGTACATCTAGAAGCTGAAACTGGAGTCAAAGGCATAGTTCTTACCCAAAAATGCTTACAATGCTGCCGGAAAACAATATTCTTTAGAATTATTTTCATATCATTTCGATATTATGTTTATATTGAATCTTTGATAAGTCAGTATCTGCACGTGTTTTTCCACATCTACTTATTGTCTCAATAATACTTGTTGTCTGAAGGTGTTGATGCTATTTACACTGATAAAACTCCAGCATCTCCATGGGAGAAACAAAAGTATGATTCTTCTAAGCCATTTCCACTTAATATTCTACGCAATGTATTCCAGCAACTTATACCGCTGAAGCGAATTCTGACAGTACATATATAAAATACAACTCTAACGTGCAACACAAGTGCTTTAAGTTACTCACAGCAATCTGCAACCAAAGCCCCAAGTTTTCCAGAAGTCACTGACATCAGCCAACCAATCTGGAATTGCTCTCCAATCTCCGAGTACCTCTGTCCTCTCATTGTCTGCAGTCTGCTGGCTTCTGACCTGTGGGGTAGGGGAGACAATCATCTCCTGGAGAGAGAGAGAGATGACGGCTGAAGGGAGAAAATGGTAAAATGAGGTGAGAGAGAGAAACATGGAAATTTACAGAGGTTACTTGGAAAAATGTTCTGGTCGAAGCAATCTTTAAACTTATTTCGCTTATCAGCAGGCTTTTTTTCTAAACAATAAGGATAACTATGTCTATCCTGTTGGTGCAACTGCATTCTTCTATTACCGTACTTGCTCATTGTAAAAGAAAAAGTGTATAGCTGGTAAATATCTCAAATGAAACACATAAGGGCAACCCCCAAGAAACAAACAAAAAACACCAGAACCATTTATGACCTACAGCTTGGTATCTATGCATTTTTCAACAGGTTCTGAATATTTTCCATCATCACTCTCTGCTTTTTCTCGGATATCATGGCATCTACCATCACTCACCACTTGTCAGGAAAGTTACCAGTAATCTCACTACCACAGTCTGCATCTGTTTCCACAACTTTCTAGAACAAGCCAACAGAAGAAAAAGCATCTTCCACTGCTTTCTGTATCAAAAGAGATGGCTGGTCTCCATTTAGGAAGATTGCGACTATTTGGGTCAATCATGTAGAGCCTATACAATCTGCTGAGAGCAAAAGTTTAGGATGCAACTGTTTCTGTGCTATATTTTGCTAATATACAAAAAGTCAAGCATTAGCAAAACTGCTATGACATAACTCAGGAAAGTTCTGGTTAGTGTCCTAATGCATGCTATTTTCTTTTCTTCACAAATTTGCACTAAATAAAACAGACAAGAAAAAAAAGATAAATAATTTTAGAAGAAACCATTACACAATATGGTTGACACCGGGATATATTATAATAGTAAGCGTAGAGTACAACCCTGTCAAGTAGCCTCAAAGCGGATGCACCTACACAGCAGCATCATTACATCATCCTCATCATCATTGATCATCATTCTAGAGCGCAAAGTCTGGAAGGCAAGCTGTTACCCATGTAGCCGATCCCCCCCCCCTTCCACGTGGCTAAAATGGTCTATTGGAAAGACAACTGCCAATCCAAATGGCTCCATTGCTGTTGCAGGAACTACCAGAACGTTGCCATATAGGCCCTTGAGGTTGAACCGCCCTGGGGACTCCAATGTCTTTATTTTTCCTCAGGGATGGCGTCTAAACACAACACCTCTGTGCTTGCTGGTTTTTTGTTTTTAGTTTTGTCATCTGCTCCCACACGCACACGATGACCTGCTCTTCTAAAAGGCGGAACAGGCTTTAAACATGTGCAAATGCTGTTACACAATATGGTTTGGGATAAAATGTGACATCTAGCACTAGCAACCACTAATCTTGCTACCCTATAAAAACAAAACAACACCACAAGTGTTCCTACATTCTTTTCTTTTTTATATAACACTTTTGTTTATTTGATTTCATCAACACTATTACATATATGCCCCAAAAAGCAAAAGCGTTTTGTTCTTTTAATCTAAAGATGACATTCTCCCCTATGTCGATGCTAGGGGCTGTTCAGCATAAATAGCATTTCCACTTTCAGCAAAGTCTATGCTAGAAACTCCCTCTTTTCCATCCCTCTCATTCTTTCCACCAAACTTCTGTTCTTTAATCTACCGTCTTCTTGACTGTTTTCTGCCTTTGTCATCCAATTTTCTGTATATTTTTCTCCAGAGATAAATGCTTAAAACAAAAAAGAGTATTTCCCAGGCCAAATTAGAAGCGCTGGGCCTGACCTTTCAGGGTCGTAACAGCAGCTCAACACATTTTTGGTCATTTGACAGACATCAGCAGTCGTCATCAAGCGTTTGATAGAAGAAGAAGAAGAAGAAGAAGAAGAAGAAGAAGAAGAAGAAGAAGAAGAAGAAGAATTGAGAAAAAGAAGAAGAATTGAGAAGAAGAAGAATAATTGAGAAGAAGAAGAAGAAGAAGATAAAGAAGAAGAAGATAAAGAAGATATATCTCTTTACACTGCAAAATCTGTGATGCTCCTGACACTACAGTCACTCTCTCAGATTGGTCCACTATCCAGAGAGTCAAGCTTTCCAAAGGTCGCTGACATCAGGACTGCAATCTGGAATTAGTCTCAGACCTGAGAGTGCCTCTGTCCCTTCATTGTCTGCAGTCTGCTGGCTTCTGACCTGTTGGGGTTAGAGAGAGAGAGAGAGAGAGAGAGAGAGAGGAGAGAGAGAGAGAGAGAGGAGAGGAGAGAGAGAGAGAGAGAGAGAGAGAGAGAGAGAGAGAGAGAGAGAGAGAGAGAGGGGGGGGGTCTTTTCCGTTGTTGTCATGTTTCATTGTGTTTGTTGTGGCTGGGTTTTGAGGGTTTTTTTCCTCATCTTCTGTGACGTTCCTACACTGTGATTCCCAAGCCGCTCATTTCAATCTCCCTGCCCAGCCATACCTAATTTTGTCATGTCTCATCCTCATTGTTAGGAGTCCACAGGGAGCCATCAATATCAGGCCGCCGTGGGGCCACCAGCCAGAGGGGCCCTGCACTTATGCTGAGTCACTTTGGTGGTGTTCAGTGGTGCCTGTTCTGAGCTAAATACGCAGGACACCACCTACACAGCCCCTACTCACGACAGTATTAGCTCAGTCACGAAGCCAGACTGAGTAAGTCACCGATCCGAGGTGGCGACCACCACAACGTCCCTCGAGAGACCATCCCCCATGAACTTCCAACCCCAGAGGCTTTGACACAAACTCACCACAGGCACAGATGTGTACGGGGAAACCAAATCTAAAGTCAGTATGAGGCCAGAGCAATTTGGGCTATTGAATCAGAGACATTTTTTGCATAATTGTCATAGATGATGAAGATTATGATTGTCGTGCTGCTGAATTTGGAAGTGTATGTGAGTTGAGATGTAAGATGTTTTCTGTCATCATATTCCTACGTCAACCGAACACAAGAATAAAGACATCTGCAGTTTTGGACAGGGAATTTCAGCAACGCTCTCAATCCGTAGTCTGGCGGTAAAGTCCGGGTCAAAGTCTGTGGTGGTTTGATGCCTGTTTGGGCCCATAACTTTTACCCCCATCTATTAGACCATGAGTGATGGTCTGGGTGTTAATCTTTCGGAATAGACGATAAACCGAGGTCCCCTGTGCTACACATAACTATCTAGCACATGTAAAAGAACCCACAGCAACAAGAGAGCTGTCTCTGGCAACTTTCTGTAGAAAAAAAACCCACTCTGGTCGGGAAACAAATAGAGTTGCAGACAGGAAAAAAATAAAGGGTGGTGCTGCTTTTGTGGCAACACCCTCTCCCCAGGGAGATCGGCTCATATTTTACGCAGGAAAATCTGCTGTGATATGAAGTGGTCTTGGAAAAAAAACACATTCATAAAATTAATGAAGCTCATCTGTGTAGAACGAGTCTTCCTAATGAGCCCACAGCACACTCATTCCAACTATTAACCGACCAATGTCTCAAAAAAAACAACCCCCCAAAAAACTGCTTTCATGGGATTGGAACCCACGACCTTTCAGTCCGTAGCCCAAGGTGCTAACCACTGTGCCATGGTAGTTAACTCGTCCATCGAAGTTGAGGATCCGTGATGCACGTGCAAAAAAATCTGTTCACTCACAGAGGGCGCTGACTATAATTTAGACCTGCGCACTTCAGTGTTCAGTTGACAGACTGATTCAAAACAACTCCTCCCTCAACAAGACAAGACGTGCTGTCTTCACTCTCGGCGATGTTTGAGGTAAGTCCTCAGGTAAGTCATGCTATTTTTATGTCTTTATTTTGGTATTTATTTTCATTTTTACATATTCAAAGTTAAGACATTATATGGAAAAGCCAGATAATTCTGAGGTTTATTTCCTTCTTTGTACAAGGCTTAAAAACAATGTTTATGGTGGATCAGAATGTCCGCCTGCGTCCTTTCCTGTCCATAGATTTCTGCTTTAATTCCTGTAGGAAATGTTGCCACAGTGAACTGAATTCTGCCCATTGTCCCTGTTATAACCACGAAGTTATTTCACCATCCCTTTTTTGTGGGACTTTAGAAATAAAATAATTCGACATCCCCCCCCCCTTCTCCCAGATCTGCCTTTTACCTATAGCCTACTAAAAGACTCGTATCAAGACTGTGGTTTATTTGTTTTTCATATTATTTCGGCCAGTGCAATGTTGTATGGCTATCTCCAGTTACATTTTGTGTGCGTGTTAAGTGACCAGCAAGTGTGAGGCTTTGTGCCATCTCCCCCTCCCTCCTTCCCAAGTTTTACAGTGTCCAGAACAGAGTTTGTCTAGTTAAGCTAAGGCTCTGATCAGTGGAAGGCAACAAACATGTTACATCGGAAATCTTTTCTCTCATCACTGCTTAAGTTTTGTAAGAAAAAAAAAGTTAACTGAGAAACGTAGGGTAGACATGGAGGGTATGTACTTTTCTGCATCTACTGGTTGGTTGCCCCCCCCCCCCCTCCCCACCGCCCTCCCCTTAGTGCTGGTGTTAACATTTAGCGTGTTATTTTACAAGAGTGACACACATGTATTTGTTTGATGTTGTAGACTGCTTCCCTTATTTGGTGTAGATATGGAATCTCTCTCTCTCTCTCTCTCTCTCTCTCTCTCTCTCTCTCTCTCTCTCTCTCTCTCTCTCTCTCTCTCTCTCTCTCTCTCTCTCTCTCTCTCTGTCTGTCTGTCTGTCTGTCTGTCTGTCTCTGTTTGTCTGTCTCTCTCTGTCTCTGTCTGTCTGTCTGTCTGTTTTGTCTGTCTGTCTGTCTGTCTGTCTGTCTGTCTGTCTGTCTGTCTGTCTGTCTGTCTGTCTCTCTCTCTCTCTCTTCTCTCTCTCTCTCTCTCTCTCTCTCTCTCTCTCTCTCTCTCTCTCTCTCTCTCTCTCTCTCTCTCTCTCTCTCTCATCTATCATCCTCGAATAAAAGAATTTGCCTTGCCTCGCTTTGCCTTGCTTTGCCTTGCCTTGCCTCGCCTCGCCTCGCCTTGCCTTGCCTCTCTCTCTCTCTCTCTCTCTCTCTCTCTCTCTCTCTCTCTCTCTCTCTCTCTCTCTCTCTCTCTCTCTCTCTCTCTCTCTCTCTCTCTGTGTCTTGCTTTATCTGTATGAGTGAGTGAGTGAGTGAGTGTGTGTGTGTGTGTGTGTGTGTGTGTGTGTGTGTGTGTGGTGTGTGTGTGTGTGTGTGTGTTCATGTCTTTGTCTTTGTGTGAGGTTATTCTACAATCCTAGTACTGTTACTACTGGCTCTGAGATAGAAGCTCAGGTTTATTATGTCTCGTGGTCTTGATATTCTGCAGTCCCAGTGTTTCATTTTCAAAGTTGTTTCCAAATGAACCATGGTTAATTTGAGCAAAAGAGCTAAATGTTTGATGGAATTCGTTTTCTGCCAGTTTTGTTTCTGTTACTCAGCTGGAACTTTGAGATTCACCGATGGTGAGATTTTTGCGTATGCGACCCGTTTTTCCGCCAGTATTTAGGTAGCTGCATTCCAACTTCGGGGATGTGTTCTGCTCTGATCTTGTATTTTTATCTGTGGGGAATGCTTCCTGGCTGTCTGCTGTACAGCATGTCAGTGCCTTTAGATGATCACTGAACACCACATTCCTAGCTGCTTTGACATCCCTCCTTTAAAAAAAATCGGATTAAATGAAAAGGTAAAATAAGCTGACTAAAACTAAATGAACAAAACACTAAACTGACGTTAAGAATGTTTTTCAAAACATGTAAAGAAGGAAAATATAAGAAGACTTTTAAATGAAATATTAGCCAGATACTTTATTAACTTTTATATGTTTTTAGAGTGAACCAAAATGAACCAAAACCATGTTCCCCGGAATAAAGAATGCAAAAACATAAACAAAAAGCCTCCTAAAAACTCAGAAGAATTAAACTGAAATAAACCAAAACTAAAGAAACTAAACCAAGTAAAACTAAACCAAACAAAAATAACCAGATAAAAAACCAAAAGGGGGCAAAAATGGAAATAAACTATACCAATCCGGGGAAGCTAAAGTAGACTAAAGTAAAACTAGATGTAGGAAGGGATGGAAAGGTGACAGTGATCCTGGTGTTCCGGAAAGATCATCCTTGAAGGCACTGACAATGCTGGGGAGAAATCTTTATCTCCATAGTGGTAATTGCCATAACTTCAAACTCGCGTTTATTTAGTGAAAGATGTACGAACCCCTATGTACGTGACTTGTGATATATGAACCATGAAGAATCTGTATCTGGATTGTCGGAATGTCAAGGATAATAAGGTACAAGCATTTTACTGCATACTCTGTCTCTGTCTCTGTCTCTGTTTCTCTCTCTCTCGCTCGCTTCTCTCTCTCGCTCTCTCTGTCTCTCTGTTTCTCTGTTCTCTGTCTCTCTCTGTCTCTCTCTGTCTCTCTCTGTCTCGCTCTCTCTCGCTCTCTCTCTCGCTCTCTCTCGCTTGTTCTCTCTCTCTCTCTCTCTCTTCCTCTCTCTCTCTTCTTCTCTCTCTCTCTCTCTCTCATCTCTCTCTCTCTCTCTGTCTCTCTCTCTCTCTCTCTCTCTCTCTCTCTCTCTCTCTCTCTCTCTCTCTCTCTCTCTCTCGCTCGCCCGCTCGCTCGCTCGCTCGTTCGCTCACTCGCTCGCTCTCTTCTGTAAGCCTTTTCCAAACCCTTAGTTTTTCTCTTCCATTCCTCAGTCTGCGGAAGTCTTATCCTTAGGGTTAAATTCGTCATGCTGATCACATAGCAGTTCTAGGGGAGCTGTTTTTCCAGTACTAATGCCTCCACTGGCTTACTTTCCATCTTCAAAACCTCGGAGTTTTTCTTCCATGGAACTTCCTGCATTCATCAAGACCGGACAGCTTCTCTTTCATCAAGCTGTTTTCCGGGAATTTTCATCAAGTTCTAACTGGTAAGTACATGAACATAGATAGGTACAATTACTACTATAATTATTTAAGCTGGCTGAAAAACATAAATTCAGTGCGTGTGATTTGCATGTATTCATATGGTGAGCTTAAAGTCCTTGATTCATAAGCTGTTTTGATATTTTTTACAAAGAAATCCTGACAGAAATGTAAAGCTTAGTGAGCTCATTGTGAGAAGGTGCATCATCTGTAACTTTATTTAATTTAGGCCTAAGGTAATTAAAACTCCAACAATGAAAAAAAAACAATACGACTTTTCTGTATGTAGTCTATTTTTGGGTGTCACAAACATGGCTGCTGCGTGAAATATCTATGAGCTTCCTTAAAAATAACCAAAAGTATCTCCCCTTTGATCGTAGTTTTTAACCAAATTAAATTCGTGGTTCCATTACTTTAACTTAACATTTTTTGTGACAAGAATAATTATATACAATTGTTAAGCTTTTTCCACAAAGATCTGTAAACTACTCCACTACAGTTCTATTCATGCTCTGGAATCAGATGCCAGGAACCTTGCTTCCCCCCTGACCCGCCTTGTCTCTAGCTCACACAGTTCTGTCTGGTTTTCCAGGTGCCTCCAGACTCCAGAGAACTCCTCCAGAAAGCTGGGCCACGGGAACCTCACCTGCAAAGCATCCCAGGTATCTTCACTGCCAGCAGCATCCATCCACTGCTGTTACCAACCACGACAGCATCAGTGAAGTCTTTGTCGGCGCCGCTACATGTCACAGAGCAGGTGAGAATTCTATGTGATGAAGTCCGCCTCAGTGTATGTCAGTGTGTTGTCCATTTTGTTTCTGTCTGTTGTCTTCCAAGGTATAATGCACATTCTGGTGTCCCCACCCCCTCCCTGATATGTATGCATGAATTTGCCTTATGTATAAACACACAAATGTTAAGCAGCACAGGATTTGCTTTAAAACTTTCATTTCCTTTTAATGGCTGTGTCTGGGTCTAGCAAAAATAAAGTTTCTCTTGAAATGTTCTTTTTTATTTTAAGTCGGAGGATTTTGGTTGTTATAAATATGGCAGTCTCTGGAATTAGAAAAAAAACATGTAGAAAGTAGTTTCTCCTTGTCTGACAATTTTCTTTAGGTAGTGTTTAGTTGTAACTGCTTCATTGTCGATCATGATGTTAAATCTTTAATGAAATACCGCAAATTGATTATTCAAATTTTAACAAAAACAGCGAAAGGCTAATGAAGAAAATATGCAACTGAAATGTGCCAGTTATAAATTAGATCACTGTGATATTCTAACTCGCAATTCTCTCAACTCGTGGTCAGTATGACTGATGGTGGGTGACCTGTTGGTTTCAGGGGCTGAGGGGCTGGACTCCAGTGCCTGTGACCTGACGTGTGTGAGGAGCAGCCATCATGACACACCTGCCTTCTCTAAAATAAAAAAATCACCACAGAAAATAAAAAGGTAGGCGCGCTCCATGCTTTTGTGTCCATTTTGTCTTCCTTTCTTTCAGAAAAAGATAAAAGGACTTGTTAAGACATTTCTAAGATCACCTTGAATTCAACTAATGACTGTTTTCCCCAGATGTAGTGTTTACATGCCAAAAGATAGACGGGGCTCATACAGGCATGGACAGTAGCAACAAGGGGGCTGTCCATGGTAAAATTTTGTAGAAAAAAGCAACTCTGATAGGGAAACAAGTACAGTTGCAGATAGGAAAAAAAATAATGGGTAGGCCCCGCACTTGTGGCGACGCGTCCTAGGGGAGAGGAGTCCGAATTTCACGCAGAAAAATCGGTTCTGACATAAAGTGGTATGATTATATAAATAAAATATTCTGCTAAAAAAATCGTACACAAATTTCTCATCCAGTGTGTACTACTGCTACTGCTGCTACTGCTACTGCTGCTGCTGCTGCTGCTACTGCTGCTGCTGCTACTACTACTACTACTACTACCACTACTACTACTACTACTATACTACTACTACTACTAACTACTACTACTACTACTACTACACTACTACTGCCGCTGCCGCTGCCGCTGCTTAACTACTACTACTACTACTACTACTACTACTACTAACTACTACTACTATACTACTACTACTACTTGCAGCTGTCTTGAAATGCTGGGATGATGGCTAACACTAAAGATAGTAAAACAAAGAAATAGGGATTACATATCAAAACCCTGACATGTTTTGTTTTATATCTTCAGATTTCATCCAGTTTGGGAGACTAGGACATCAAGAAATCATCCAGTGTGGAAGACTATGACATCACGAAAACATCCAGTGTGGAAGACTGCAACATCAAAAAATCATCCAGTGTGGAAGACTGTGACATCAAAAAATTATCCAGTGTGGAAGACTGCGACATCAAATCATCAAAGTGTAGAAGTCTAGGACATCAAGAAATCAGTGTTGAAGATTGGGGCATCAAAAAGTCAAATGTGGTAAACTAGTGCATACAGCAGGAGTAATTTTATTTTTTAATTGAAACTGTGTATAAAATACTCCTGAATAAGAGTGGCAAATTTAAAGGTTAACAAATATATTTCTTTTGATTCAATCAAAGTATATTTTTTAAGTTGTCAGACCAAGTGTAGCATGTTTTCTATAGATCGTAGATTTTTGCAATAAAACTGTTTAAATGATAGTGTAAAAGATTGTTCTGCTTCTGACAGAGCTTCATGGAGTTTTTTTTTTTTATATATAATTTTATAATTGTAACGGTGATTTTTTTGAGTACCATCTTTTTAATGTCATTAACAAAAACGAATTTCATGAGTGTTTTCTTTTCTCAAAATGACTCAGAGGTTGCAGTAAAAATTATTTTTGTTTGGACACGAGTATAATTAAGTTTCGAATTTTAAAGATTTTCTAAGATTCTTGCTGGTTTGATGTTTTTTTTTGTTTTTTCTTATTTTACTGCTGAAAAGATGTTATTTCGGGGTAAAGACTCCCCTTACCTACACTTTTTAATTGATGGTTGTAGGGTACTGCGCCAATGATTACTTTTTTGTTTTTCTTTCAAAAATATTTTTCGATGAGTCCAAATTGAAGAATAATTAAAAAAAAAGAATTTTGCCCATAAACTCAGTGTCAAACTAGCAATATTTTTTACTCATTATTTTTCCCGTGTTAATTTAATTTTTTAAAAATCAGAAAAATAATTCAAGGATAATTTGCCCCTCGATTGTAGTATAATTGGAAATGCTTTGTATATATTATTTAAAACTAGAACCAACATTCACAGCTACTATATAAAAAAATGTTATGCAGTGTTTAAACAGCAAAATTGTCATAGACCTCAAAAATAGAAATTGACAACAAACAATATTATAATAGCCATTGGTTATGGGATAAGTTGTAATAATTATGTGCTGAAAAGGATGTGAAGAAATGATAAATTGAAAACTATCGTGGCCATGGGTGACTGTAAGCAGAACTGATTTATTGCTGGTATTGTGGATCTCTGTTCTGGCTACCACTGACGTACTATAAGGGTGGGGAGAAGAGAGAGAGAGAGAGAGAGAGAGAGAGAGAGAGAGAGAGAGAGAGAGAGAGAGAGAGAGCAGTTAAGGTTTTAGGATAATATGTATAATGTTGTTAGCATAATTACTGGTGACAGTTTTCACAGTATTTTGTTCTTTTGAGTTGCATTGTGGTATCGAGTACATCAGATAGAATTACTGGCAGTATATACTCTGAAGTATAAATAGGGAGTTATTCGGAAACAGGGCGAGTGTTTTTATTTTCTATTTATTTAATTAATTTATTCATTTACTCAATTATTTACTTGACATTTATTTATGAAATTATGCATTTATTTATGCATTTATCAATTTCATTTTTCTAGGTATTCTAAAAATGTAGATATTATTTTTACTTATTTACTTTTTTTATTTCAAGGATAATGGAATGCGCACTTAACTTGCTTTTTTTTACGCGAGTTCCCGTGTGTATGCAGTTTTGCAGATATGTTGTGTGTGTGTGTGTGGTGTGTGTGTGTGTGTGTGTGTGTGTGTGTGTGTGTGTGTGTTGTGTGTGTGTGATTGTTTTTAGTCATTGTGAAGATAACGGAGTAAGCACTTATGTGCTTTTTACATCTAGTCCCCATGTTTATGCAGTCTTGTAAATTTTGTCATCTGTTCCCGGCGGAACACATTGTGTGCGTGTGTGTGTGTGTGTGTGTGTGTGTGTGTGTGTGTGTGTGTGTGTGTGTGTGTGTGTGTGTGTGAAAGGGGTTGTGGTTGTGGGGAGGAGACATCGGGTTGGAAGAAGAGACGAGGAAGGGAAAGGCGTGTTTAGGAGGTATAGGGATGCACCCTTAGAGCAGAGGCTTGTGTGTGTGGAGGGGGGGGGGGGAGAGGGGTAGGTGGGTGGTTTTAGGGAGGAGACATCCCATGAAAGGAGAGGAAAGGAGGAGTGTTTAGGAAGGGTAGAGATGCATAGTTGAAGCAGTAGGGATTGAAAAAAGTGCCACTGACTGAAAAATAATGTACATGTTAGGATATAAACATTTTTCTTACTGAAAAAAACACTTGTTCAAAAATATCTTAGGCCTAAAGTAACGTTGATAGCTGAATGGAAAAGTGTGGACACTCGAGTCCAACTCGCAGCCTTTGTTGTTGAAAATGTTTGTGATTCTGATTCAAAGCTCCCTGCTATTGCGAGATATGCACCATAATGCCTATAGCTACATACCATGTGTCTATCTGCCGTTGTGTCCACATGCATTCTAGAATTCAGACCGACCAGCTGACAGACAACCCTTAACCTGCTACTAACTCTTTAACTCTAACCCTAACACTAACCTCAAATCTAACTCTGGTTCCACACGTGGACACAAAAGGCAGGTGGCTAACATGGTATGCAGTGACACAGTGGCGAAACATTGTCCTTTATTTTCGGATTGGATCGAAATGAGAGGAAACGGATGAGCACTTATCCTCTTTACACCATGCTCTCAAAAACGAGAATCTGCCTGAAATCAAGAGCAAGCAGTTGAAAAATTTAAAAAGCACCAAAATGGAAATTCAAAAGTGATTGGCATACTTTAAAAATTATACTTAAAAAATGTTAAAAAGATGTTTAAAATCCATCATCAAGTACTACTGAAAATATATTTTAAAAAATACCCATCACAATACAAAAAGACCTACTGCTAAGGTTAGTAAGAGGACAGGTGCTAACAATTTAGGGAAAATGATGCTAAAAAGGAGGGAGTGGGTGAATGTTCTGGTAGATAGGGATGGGAAGGAAAGGGGTGTGATGACTAAGGATGGGGAAAGGGGGCAGGCAGGCAGGCATACTTGCTTGTTAGGTTCTGGGGAGGATAAGGGCAGATAATATTTTAGAAAAGTTTGCTAAAAAAACAAAAACAAAAGTAAATGCTGGTTTTGAAATGTATCATTGAACACTCATTCGAAAAAGGAAAGGTATTTTAGAAAAGCTGTAGTTAAAAAAGAAAAAGGTGCGCTGGTTTTGGAATACATTACTGGTGGTCATTTTGGGGGAAGAGGTACAGGGAGACAGTGAGAATGCATTGAAGATAAGAGGAGTTATGAAAGAAAAGGTAGAAACTTTTCAATTTGGGAGAGGAAGAGAGAGAGAGAGAGAGAGAGAGAGAGAGAGAGAAGAGAGAGAGAGAGGAGATGTGAGGAGTGATTTGTTGGTGTGTGTGTATGGTGTGTGTTGGTGAGTGGTGGTGTGTGGGGTGTAGTAGTTATATTGCTTCGATTTTGTCTGTTCACTTGATGATATTAGAGGACAGGACAGGGAGGGAAGGGGGAAATTGTGTTGATGGATATATGCAGTAAAAGGGTTTTTTTTCTTAATAGTGTATACAGTGTGTGTGTGTGTGTGTGTGTGTGTGTGTGTGTGTGTCTGTGTGTCTGTGTGTCTGTGTGTCTGTGTGTCTGTTTCTGTTTCTGTGTGTTCTTAATAATGTATAGTGTGTTGCTGTGTGGTGTGTGTGGGGGGGGGGGGGGGGGCTTATATTTGTTTTGAAGCAATGGTTAAAAGAAAGTAGCAGTTAAAGCAGTAGCCTGAATTTATTCTATTCGTGGGTAGGATTCAAAGATTTATCTTAAATTACTGGATGTGCAGTTGTAACCAGCAATGACTTTTAAATTTAAATGTTAGCTTTTGAAGGAGGGGATGAGAAATAAGTATTAGAATTTCACATTTTATCAAATTTAAGGAAAATATGTTCAAGTTCTATAAGCTTGCATCAAAAAGAAAACATTTTTTTTGTTTAACAACGTCTGGTGGACGAGAAACAAGTGTTGCCTGTCATTGTACAAAAGGAATAATAATGCAAATATCCTGTATTGGTGTGTCTTGATATACCTTGTTAGCTTTTTGCCTTTTGCTTTGCCATAAGTCAGGGACATGTTCATTACCCAGGTCATAGCACTCCCATCCCCCATTGATAAACTTCATCTTAATATCTCCCAGCTTTTTTTTTTTTTTTTTTTTTTTTTTTTTTTTTTTTTTTTTACTTCGGCACAAATATACTCTTATCACAGCTTTTAGTGGAATGCTTTTTATGTTAATTTTAAAATCCTAATGTAGATCTATTAAAGATCGCTGGATGCCCAACAATGTAACTTTATAAGGCCAAAATTCTGATCACAGACTAAAAGAAAACATGGAAAATGGAAGGAATGAAATAGATGAGGAAAACATTGTAAGGCCTTATATTTTTTTAAAAATCTGATTATATTGGGAAGACACTGGTGAAAGTCAATATTGATCAGTGCTCATTGCTGCATGATGTGCTTTGATATTGATTAATGCTCCTTACTGCATGACATGTTTTGATATCGATCAGCCTCATTGCAGCATGAGTTCTTTCCTTTTTTTCTGGTATTTTAACATTTGTATGATCTGTGTCTATTTTCCCCAACTTCATTTTAAAAGTGTATATTATAAAATTGCAGTGTAGTAAAAGTGACATACTGCACAAGGTACTTCAGTTATCAAAAATAAAAATGCTTCTAGATAATCATTCCCACAAAAAAAATTTGTGGACATATCTTGCCTATAGTTGACAATGCCTCATATCTTTGGGGCATCTGCAATGAAACTAATTTAAATTCATTCATAGATTATATAAAGGAACACTAAAACTTGTTCTATTAAAATTAAGCTCCTTAACCATCAATGATTATAAGCAAACAAAATATCTTACATTCCCAAACAGGCTTTATTTCAATAAAGCTCTATTTGTACAAAAAGTTGTCAATGAAAATGCCCCTCCCAAGATCACCTATAGATTCAAAATTGAGCACAGGCATAACCATCTACTAACAGTTTCCAAACCCAGAAACAATCTTTACAAGACAAGCTTCTTATATTCAAGTAGTGATTTATGGAACAAACTCCCAAAACGTTTAAAAATGTATCAAAGATAAAACTTTGTTCAAAAATCAATTTAAAATTCACTTAATGTGCTTATGCAAAAAATTAACTGATCATGAATCCAATAACCATATTTATATTAGATTAAATATGTAGGTACTCTCTGCACCCCCCAAAATATTCACGTGTGGCTTACTGTGACTGAAAAATCTACACTTTGCTTGCTGTCTGTGTGTCTGGAAGTGGGAAAAGGAGGAGAAAAGTTTTTTTTTTGATAATTTATTTATGAACAGGAACAGGTTTTGGTGATGTATGTAAACTCGTGTAGAATCTGCAAATTTAAAAGGAGAAACCAAACGACTGATGTGATGGCTAGATTGGTGACATTTTTCCATGTATTTTTTTTTTACCCTGTTCAATAGCTTTCAGCATTAACGGTTTTAAAATTTTTTTTTTATTACTTTTATGAATGGGACTTTACGCATCATTAAATCTTATATTACTTTGGTTAGTGGCTAAAGGCTTTCTTTTTTTCTTTGTTTGTTTTGTTTTGGGTTTTTTTGTGTGTTTTTTTGTGTTCATATGTGTAGGGGGTTTTATTCTTAATATAATCATAAATCATTACTATAATTCTCTGTTTGCTGTTTGTGTTTCCCCCTTCCTCCTTGATACCCCCTCCCCATCCGTTTACCCCCCCTCCCCTTATTTGTCTCTGCTTGTTTTGTTTATTTCGGTTTGTTGTTGTTTTTTTGTTTGTTTGTGTTTGTATGATTGTTAGTGTTTATTTCCTCTCAGTGGTGATGGTATTATCATATGGTATTGTTGTATTTGGTGTTTTTTTCTTTCTTTTTGTTCCTTCCTATATATTTACAAAGTAAGAACTGAAGTATGGAGATATTGTAATCTGACAAAATTGCTTATTGACGTTTCATAGTCTTTTTTAAGTCTTTAATAATGGTATTGATGACATTGTAACTGATATAAGCTATTTGTTTGATACTTTGATATTTTACAACTTTAAATGTGTGCGTGTGCCTACGTGTATAATTATGTGCTGTGTGGACGAACGCGCGAACGCACGTGCGTGCGTGTGTGTGTGTGTGTGTTGGGGGGGGGGGGTTGGTGGGTGTGACTTTTGATTTTTTGCTTTGTTTTTGTTGTCACTGTTGTTGTTTGTATTATCTATAGGCATATTACATTTTTAGGGCTCTTGAAATTATGTTAGCTAATTAATGTTGTGAAATGTTTTGGTTTTTTTTGTTTTTTGTTAGGGGGTTCTGTTTGCTTTATTTTTTTAGATGACTTGATGAAAAAAAGCAAATCAGTCCTTATCAATGTACCTTCTGGAAATAGAAAATTTGACTTTGACTTGACTAGGAGATGACTATGATAACACATGTGGTACAGGCTGTGGTTTTGTTTTGTTCAGCCGTCCTTTTGGTTTTATCTTTGCGCTACCTAAAAACCAGGGTTCTGTTCAACTAGAAAATGGTTTCTGCCTGTTCGTGGTTTTTAGTTTTACTTGTCAAAAACGGTAAACTCTTGTACGAAACACTTGGCGGTTTTTTGTTTTTTTTTTGGTGGTGTTACTTTAAAATCACTTTGCTTAAGTAAAACCAAAGGTGCTTTTCAGCAAGAAATGCTGATGGAGAGCTTATCTTGTATAGAAAGCGTTAGGTTTTTCCCGCTTTTTTTGTTGATCACATTGAAGAAATATTTTGTATTGAAATGATTAGCATAGTTTTCTTGGACTTTACTTACTAAAACAAAATATTCCTTTGACTCTTTTTTTGTACTTTGAAGAATTGAGAGCAAAAAAAAAAGCAATTTATTGCTGATATCATTTTTCCCCATTGCAGTGAGAATACTTAGAGTATGAACTGTTGTTATCCACAATGCCTGTGGCTCATTATTCCAACATATCCTGCCATCATTGTCAAAGTCTGTAGTGACTTTAGGGTTTTGCTCCTGAAGCATTTGCCTGTCCTGTGCTTTTCTTATTTCCCAGCTGTAAGGGACGTGCCTTTGTTGTGGGACTTGTTTCGTTCACTTTTTCATCGTGTATAACTAGCAAACTGAATGATACCGTTATGTGTGACCCAACAGAATGTTGCTATACCTGTTCATATTATAACACCGCTATTCTTGAAAAAAAAATGAATTTGCATTTTTCTAGTATCTAGTTTGGAATTTGATGTTACAGTATTTGGGAGGCTTCAAACGTATTTTTTTTCTTAAAGTTTATAGAGTATGTGTGTAGCTTGATTCCTGTACAGTGTGTGTGTGTGTGTGTGTGTGTGTGTGTGTGTCTGTGTGTGTGTGTGTGTGTGTGTGTGCGTGTGTGTGTGTGCGTGTGCATGCGGGTGTATGTGTAGCTTGTTGCCTGTATGCGTGTAGCTTGTTGCCTTACAGTGTGTGTGTGTGTGTTGTTAGCTTGCCTGTATGCGTGTAGCTTGTTGCCTTACAGTGATGTGTTGTAGCTTGCTGCTTTACAGTGTATGAGTAGCCTGTTGTCTGTATGTGTGTAGCTTGTTGCCTTACAGTGTATGTATGTAGCTGTTTTAATGAATGTTTGTAGCTTGTTGCCTGTGTGTGTTTAGCTTATATGTACGTGTGTAGCTTGATGCCTGTACAGTGTATGTGTGTAGCTTGTTTCCTGGATGTATGTAGCTTGTTACGTGTACAGTGTATGTGTGTAGCTTGTTACCTGTGTGTGTAGCTTGTTGCCTGTATGTGTGTAGCTTGTTACCTGTATGTGTGTAGCTTGATGCCTGTATGTGTGTAGCTTGTTGCCTGTACAGTGTATTGTGTAGCTTGTTGCCTTACAGTGTATGAGTAGCCTGTTGTCTGTATGTGTGTAGCTTGTTACCTTACAGTGTATGAGTAGCTTGTTGCCTGTATGTGTGTAGCTTGTTACCTGTATGTGTGTAGCCTTGTTACCTTACAGTGTATGAGTAGCTTGTTACCTGTATGTGTGTAGCTTGTTACCTTACAGTGTATGAGTAGCTTGTGCCTGTATGTGTGTAGCTTGTTACCTGTATGTGTGTAGCTTGTTACCTTACAGTGTATGAGTAGCTTGTTACCTGTATGTGTGTAGCTTGTACCTGTATGTGTGTAGCTTGTTGCCTTAGAGTGTATGAGTAGCTTGTTGCCTGTAGTGTTAGCTTGTTGCCTGTATGTGTGTAGCTTGTTACCTGTATATGTGTAGCTTGTTAAATGAATGTGTGTAGCTTGTGTGCCTGTATGTGTGTAGCTTGTTTACTGTATGTCATGTAGCTTGTTACTGTAAGTGGTAGCTTGTTGTCTGTATGTGTAGCTTGTTGCCTGTATGTGTGTAGCATTGTTACTGTATGCCTGTAGCTTGTTACCTGTATGTGTGGTAGCTTGTTGTCTGTATGTGTAGCTTGTTGCCTGTATGTGTGTACTTGTTTACCTTAATGTCTGTAGCTTGTTACTGTATGTGTGTGCTTGTTGTCTGTATGTGTAGCTTGTTTCCTGTGTGTGTGTGTGTGTGTGTGTGTGTGTGTGTGTGTGTGTGTGGTGAAGTCAAGTCAAGTCAAGTCAAGTCAAATTGATCTTTATTGAGGGTAAAAGATTAAGTTTACACAATTTTTTTTCATCCTGCCCTCACTAAAAAAAATCATAAAGTTGACTTCTAAAGCATGCAAAGACAAATGTGTGTGTGTGTGTGTGTGTGTGTGTGTGTGTGTGTGTGTGTGTGTGTGTGTGTGTGTGTGTGTGTGTGTAGCTTGTTGTCTGTGTCATGTCTTTATAAGATAAGGACATGGTTTAATTTCTCAATTGTTCCTCTTGAGGTGAAATGTTTAGAGGTTTTGCATGGTATCTGGTATTTTCGTTTGTTATGCATTTAATGCACTCTACTTCGCTGCCACCTTCCCCCCATTTCCTTAAATTCACGTGTGCATTATGTTATGTGTGTGTGTGTGTGTGTGTGTGTGTGTGTGTGTGTGTGTGTGTGTGTGTGTGCGCGCGCGCGCGCGATTGATTTAAGCAGAAAGATGTATGGAATGGCGTACGACAGATATTTCTCATCATATTCTAAATTGTTATACTGTGCAACTAGCATAACAGTTTTGTGCGTGGCTTCTATTATATCTAATATGTTGAAGTGATGGTTAAAAGAAAGTAGCAGTTACAGAGGACGGTTGCGTTTATTCTATTGTGGGTAGGATTGAGAAATTTCTCTTAAATTGCTGGATGTGTAGTTGTAATCAGCAATGACTTTTCACGTTAAGTTTTTAATTTTAAAGGCATGTATGAGGAACGAATGTTAGAAATGTACTTTTTTTTTATTTAGCTTTACGAAGTTTTCTTCAAGTCTTGTATTGAAAATGTTTGATTTCTCCGCCTTTTTATTTTCTTGTTGATCACATTATTTAAAATTTGTTTTGAAATGACTTGCATAGTTTTATTGGGTCTTTTTCGCTAAGTTTTGGTGTTTGTTTTATTTTTATTTACTTTGCAGTACTGAATGTAAAATGCTGATGCCTTTTTTCCTTCATTGTAGATAGTAAAGTGTATTAACTGCTGTATTTCCCACTGTTCCTGTAGCTCATTAATCCAACATCGTATATAACTGATAAAGTTTGTAGTGCCATTAGGGTTTTGCTCTTGAAGCATTGCCTGTCTTGGGCTTTTCTTATTCCCCAGCTGTAAAGGACATGCGTTTGTTGTGTGACTTGGGTATCATCACTGGGTTGCTTGACTTTACTTTGTTTCCTTCTGCATAAACAGCAAGCTGCAGGAGACTGTTATGAGTGACCCCCCAAACAACTTTCTGTTATACCTGTTCATATCCTAACAGTCCTTTTTTGAATGAATTAGAACTTAAATGTATAGTAATTATTTTTGTATTTGGTGTTACAATATTTTGTTTTGGAGGCTTTAAAATATTGTTTTTTTTTCCTTTAAAACTTATCGAAATTGTTATATATTGAAAAACTTTTGATTCAGTCATTTGGGAAGCTTGAAAATTGTTTTATCTGTGTAATTGTGTTACTGGGTTTGTTACATGTAATGCTTTGAAGCAATGGAAAACTTTAAACCTTCAAATGAACAGTGTGTGAAAATGTAGCTAGTTGCCTGTGTAGTGTATGTGTGTAGCCTATTATATGTATAGTGTGTGCGTGTGCGTAAGCGTGTGTGTGCGTGCGTGTGTGTGTGTGTGTGTGTGTGTGTGTGTGTGTGTGTGTGTGTGTGTGTGTGTGTGTGTGTGTGTGTGTGTGTGTGTGTGTGTGTGTGTGTAGCTTGATGCCTGTACAGTGTGTGTAGTTTTTTGCCTGTATAGTGTATGTGTGTAGCTTGTTGCCTGTATGTGTGTGTGTGTAGTTTACATGTATGTGTGTAGCTTATTGCCTGTATGTGTAGTCTACCTGTATGTGTGTGTATGTAGCTTGACTGTTTTGCCTGGATGTGTGTGTAGTTCACCTGTATGTGAGTGGTGGTGTGTGTGTGTGTGGTGTGTGTGTGTGTGTGTGTGTGTGTGTGTGTGTGTGTGTGTGTGTGTAGCTTGTTGCCCAAATGTGTGTGTGTGTAGTTTACCTGTGTGTGTGTGTGTGTGTGTGTGTGTGTGTGTGTGTGTGGTGTGTGTGTGTGTGTGTGTGTGTGTGTGTGGCTTGTTGCCTGCATGTGTGTGTGTAGTTTACTTGTGTGTGTGTAGCTTGTTGCCTGTATGTGTGTGTAGCCTGTTGCCTGTATGTGTGTGTGTAGCTTGTTGCCTGTATGTGTGTAGCTTATTGCCTGTATGTGTGTGTGTAGCTTGTTGCCTGTATGTGTATGTAGCCTGTTGCCTGTATGTGTGTGTAGCCTGTTGCCTGTATGTGTGTGTAGCTTGTTGCCTGTATGTGTGTGTGTGTAGCCTGTTGCCTGTATGTGTGTGTAGCCTGTTGCCTGTATGTGTGTGTGTAGCCTGTTGCCTGTATGTGTGTGTAGCCTGTTGCCTGTATGTGTGTGTAGCCTGTTGCCTGTATGTGTGTGTAGCCTGTTGCCTGTATGTGTGTGTAGCCTGTTGCCTGTATGTGTGTGTGTGGCCTGTTGCCTGTATGTGTGTGTAGCCTGTTGCCTGTATGTGTGTGTAGCCTGTTGCCTGTATGTTGTGTGTAGCCTGTTGCCTGTATGTTTCGCTTGATGCCTGTACAGTGTTTGTGTGCTTAGCTTGATGCGCATTACAGTGTTTGTGTGTTTAGCTTGATGCTTGTACAGTGTGTATGCGTGTGTGTAAGCTTGATGGCTGCACAGTGTGTGTGTGTGTGGTGTGTGTGTTGTGTGTGTGTGTGTGTGTGTGTGTGTGTGTGTGTGTGTAGCTTGTTGCCTGTACAGTGTGTGTGTGTGTGTGTGTGTAGCTTGTTGCCTGAACAGTGTTGTGTGTTGTGTGTGTGTGTGTAGCTTGTTGCCTGTACAGTGTGTGCTTGTGTGTGTGTGTGTGTGTGTTGTGTGTGTGTGTGTGTGTGTGTGTAGCTTGTTGCCTGTACAGTGTGTGCGTGTGTGTGTGTGTGTGTGTGTGTGTGTGTGTGTGTGTAGCTTGTTGCCTGTACAGTGTGTGCGTGTGTGTGTGTGTGTGTGTGTGTGTAGCTTGTTGCCTGTACAGTGTGTGCGTGTGTGTGTGTGTGTGTGTGTGTGTGTGTGTGTGTGTGTGTGTTGTGTGTGTAGCTTGTTGCCTGTACAGTGTGTGCGCGTGTGTGTGTGTGTGTGTAGCTTGTTGCCTGTACAGTGTGTGCGTGTGTGTGTGTGTGTGTGTGTGTGTGTGTGTGTGTGTGTAGCTTGTTGCCTGTACAGTGTGTGCGTGTGTAAGCTTGATGCCTGTAGTGTGTGTTTGTAGCTTGTTGCCTGTGTGGGTGTGGGTGTGGGTGTGTGTGGGTGTGTGTAAGCTAGTTGCCTGTACATTGTGTGTCTAAGCTTGATGCATGTAGTGTGTGTTTGTAGCTTGTTGCCTGTATAAGCTTGATGCCTGTACAGTGTGTGTGTCTAAGCTTGATGCATGTAGTGTGTGTTTTGTAGCTTGTTGCCTGTGGGTGTGGGTGTGTGTGTAACCTAGTTGCCTGTACATTGTGTGTGTGTGTTGTTTAAGCTTGTTGCCTGTACAGTGTGTGTGTGTGTGTGTGTGTGTGTGTGTGTGTGTGTGTGTTGTGTGTGTGTGTGTGTGTGTGTGTGTGTGTGTAAGCTTGTTGCCTGTACAGTGTGGTGTGTGTGTTTAAGCTTGTTGCCTGTACAGTGTGTGTGTGTGTGTGTGTGTGTGTGTGTGTGTGTGTGTGTGTGTGTGTGTGTGTGTGTGTGTGTGTGTGTGTGTGTGTGTGTGTAAGCTTGTTGCCTGTACAGTGTGGTGTGCGTGTGTGTGTGTGTGTGTGTGTGTGTGTTTAAGCTTGTTGCCTGTACAGTGTGTATGTGTTTAAGCTTGTTGCCTGTATTGTGTGTATAGCTGGATGCCTGCATCATTTCTTGATTATAATATATTTAAGGACATGGCTTAAATCATGTCGCAGCCTCTCGTCTTAATGTAAAACGTTTAGATTAAGGATGTGCAAGGTATTTA
>CM060334.1:50851995-50864495 GCA_030674155.1 Stramonita haemastoma
CTCTCTCTCTCTCTCTCTCTCTCTCTCTCTCTCTCCTCTCTCTCTCTCTCTCTCTCTCTCTCTCTCTCTCTCTCTCTCTCTCTCTCTCTCTCTCTCTCTCTCTCTCTCCGTCTCTCTCTCTCTCTCTCTCTCTCTCTCTCTCTCTCTCTCTCTCTCTCTCTCTCTCTCTCTCCTCTCTCTCTCTCTCTCTCTTCTCTCTCTCTCTCTCTCTCTCTCTCCTCTCTCTCTCTCTCTCTCTTGTCGTTATTGTAATATTTTTGTCTGCTTCTTTCTTTCGCTTTCCTTGCATCATTCAATGTACTCGATCGGTACAGCAAAATAAACACAAACAAGTCTTGACATATTGAGATGTTTTCAAACATTTGTCAAAATAATTGTACATGACAAAAAACCCTACCCCCTTGGTGCTGAAGTTACTTTCTTATATTATTCAACAGAGAAAAGCAAGCATGTGGGAAACAAGCTTTAACATATGATATCTTTAAACATTAAAACATCACATTAAGTTATAAAAATCCGATGTTCAGGATCTTTTAGAATTTCACGGCACTATGAGATGTATGCGCACGCGTGCATACAGACATGCACGCAAACACACACATACACGCGCACGCGCGCACGCACATGCACACTTGTAAATTTTGCATAAACTGTCGCAATTTTAAAGATAAAGGGACACCAAAATATGCTCAGAGAGGACAGAAAATATAAATGTTGTCACAAAATAGAAACATTTCATTTACTCGATGAATGTGTCTTATGTGATGAACTCGGAAATAATTTATTCTTAAAAGTCAAAATCAGAGACAAAGAAGGTAAAAAACGTATGGATAAGTTAAGCGACATACTGACAGTTGATATCTAGCAAGCAAATATCATAAGATATGTAAATAAATGGTTTGAGAAAAGAGAAAAAGGAAAGTAGAATGCAACATGCTTTTAATGGACATTTTGGGCAGAAAAGTAATTGAAACTGATTTTTGTTTTGTTGTGTCAAATAAGTCCACATGACTTAAATGGTAATAACATACTTTGAATCTTTTTTAAATCTTGACTCTCTTAATCACATGTGCGCGTGCACACACATGTGCGCATGCACGCACGCACGCACGCACACACGCACACACGCACACACGCACACACGCACACACGCACGCACGCACGCGCGCACACACACACACACACACACACACACACACACACACACACACACACACACACACACACACACACACACACACACACACGCGCGCGCGCGCGCGGGGGACGGATAGCCTAGTGGTCAGAACATTGCGCTGGCATTTTGACGACCCAGGTTTGAGTCCGGTCGAGGAGATTTTTCTCCTGGAGCTAACATCAATGCTGACTCCACTCTCCCCAAAAGTCCTTCGGGTGAGACTTTAAACTGAGGTCCTTTGTGCGAACGCACGCAGAACATCTTGCACACACGTTAAATCCTATTCCGCTTTTCGTAAGAGTAAGCCATCGTGTGCCGGTGGGAACAGATGACATTGACAGAACTGCATACACACGGGGACTGGACGTAGAAAAGCACAAGAGTGCTTATTCCATTATCCTCGATATAACAGAATCAACCAACCAATCAATCACTCAATCAATCAATCACTCAATCAATCAATCAATCAATCAATCAGTCACTCGATCAATCAATCAATCAATCAATCAATCAATCAATCAATTTATCAATACGCGAGCACGTGCATGCACGCGTGTGTAAATGTGACCCTCCACCACATAAGGAGTCGCATTGTACCAGAAATCAATTTTTAGTTACTGGCATGTTATTAATCTGCAATAACAGGGCTATACAATACAAAAATCAGATTGAAAATCGGACAATTCTATCAAAAGTTATCACAAGTTGAAACGACAGACTGCAGGATGTGACAAAATGAGCAAAGGGCAAGTTTAATTTCGTAACAGATTGTCAGAATGAGGGCTTGGGTATTTTCAAAACACATTTAAAAGCAAAAGGAATAAAAATTGTGCCTTGATATTTCATTACAAGGTGAAATAATGGATATAGTTTAATAATCAATCAAAATCTCAAAATTGACAACTTCACCCCCACCTGTCTTTAATGGCTCCTAGTGCAAAATTGGGTAATGTGCTAAGCGACTCATTTCGTGGTGGAGCATCACAAATAAACACTCAGAAGAATAAAGCGCCTATGGAGAAGATGTGATAAAAGGCCGGATGGAGAACCGCACTGCCCTGATTTTCGGCCAGTAAACTAACCCACGGCACCATGACAGTGCTCTACTGGATGCATGCACACTTAACTACAATCTTTGATATAGGTGGCGTTGTTTTTGTGGCGACACCACAGCCCTAAAGAGGGCAGCCTTCCTTGAAAATAGCAAGTTTGTGGGGACAAAAGGTGATACAGTGTACGCAACAACGCATAGTGTCACACATAATAACTATTCATGATGATATACAATATCATGCACCACAACATAGTGCAGGGTCGTCACCACACGGACATAGGAAAACGCAGAAACAAAAATGGATCGGTGGTCTAGGTGGTAACGCGCCTTGCCTGAGGACAAAAAGTCCGGGCCGGATTGTGCGGTGGTTCGTACCCCGTTTGGGCCCAAAACTTGTTCCCCATCCACTAGACCCTGAGTGGTGGTCTGGGCGCTAGTCTTTTGGATAAGACGATAAACGGAGGTCCCGTGTGTTACACATCACTATTTAGCGCACGTAAAAGAACCCACCGCAACAAGGGGTTGACCCCGGTTAATTCTGTAGAAAAAAGCCACTCTGATAGGGAAGCATATACAGTTGCATGCAGGACAAAAAAAAAGGTAGGCGCTGCACTTGTGGCGACGCGCTCTCTCCGGGGATACCAGCCCGAATTTCACGCAGAGGAATCTGCTGTGACATAAAGTGGTATAAAATACAAATATGACGCACTGTAGCACAGTGCAGAGTCGTCACCACATGCATGCAAACAAAATAAACGCACACACGAATACGAACGTGCGCAGGCATATGCTTACACATACATACCCCCAAGAATAAGGGGCATATCGAAAAGATGTGACATAAAGCCCGATTTGAGTCCAGGCACTAACCCGACTTTTGCGCAGTAACAGAGCCCACGGCACCACGAGAGTGCGGTACTGTATGCGTACACACTTTACTGGCAGATTTGATATATGTGGCGCTGTTCTTGTGGCGACACCACAGCCCTGAAGAAGGCAGCCTGGGTTGACTGTAGCAATTGTGCTGGTAAGAAAGCTGGTACAGTATAGGCAAAAACGCATAGTACAACACACATTAGTCAACATGATATAAAAAGATAATGCCCCACATCACAGTGCAGGCTCGTCAACACATGCACACAATCATAAAACGCTCACACACACAAAAAAGCACACACACCCAAAAAAAACCCCACACCCACCTAACAAAATGCACAACAAATACGAGCCAGTACATAAATGCATATGCGCATAAATATCCCCAAGAATAAGACACATATAGAGAAAATGTGACAATAGGTTTGTTTGGGTCCCATTCTACCCCGACTGGATAATGCTTAATTTTATATTTTTCATGTTCCGAATAGGTCCATCACAAACACACTCTAAGTAGGATTCAGCCGAAGTGCTATGTAACTGCATAGCCTTTACGGGATTTGAACCCCAGGTCTTCGCTACAGTGACTGAATATTCCATAGCGACGGATCTGAGAATAGCTGTTTCCTTGTTTTGGCTGGCTCCAGAAAGAAATAAAAAATCTGCTTGATGAGGGGTCAGACATTATGTATTAATAAACATGACAAAACCCCACAGTCTTCCATTTACCACAGCATTTTTCTTCTTCTTTAGTTCCTCGGCGATAGCTCCGAGATAAACGTTAGCGACATTGCGAACATGACCATTATTTCTAGCCCACCATGAAGGTAGCCACATTCCGACGCCGGGGATGCATGCTGGGTATGTTCTTGTTTCCAGAACTTACCAAACGCTTACATAAGATAACATTGCAGATATAATCTTCTGCATAATTATGTACACGATGAGGGGTTGGGGAGTGGGGGACGGATAGCCTAGTGGTCAGAACATTGCGCTGGCAATTTGACGACCCGGGTTCGATTCCGGTTGAGGAGATTTTTCTCCTGGAGTTAACATCTGTGCTGACTCCATTCTCCTCCAAAGTCCTTCGGAACAGACTGTAAACCATGGCCCCGTGTGAAAACGCACACAGAACATCTTGCGCACACGTTAAATCCTGTTCCGCTTTTCGTAAGAGTAGGCCATCGTGTGCCGGTGGGAACAGATGACATTTACAAAATTGCATACACACGGGGACTGCATGTAGAAAAGCACAAAAGTGCTTATCACATTATCCTCGATATAAAAAACAAACAAACATGATACATGAATAAAATAAAAATTCTGCATAATTATGTATATGAAGAAAATTAAGACACTGGCAGGTCTGCACTTGACGTTGAGCTGAAAGATCACGTAAGTTATGTTGTTTTTCTTAATTCACCAGACATCGCCGAGATTCGAATCCACGATAATTATAAAATACATAATTATAGAAATGAAGTCGAAGTGTGTTAACCACCGAGCCACACCATCCGCCGTTGTATTGTCTTTCAAATGAGCCAACACCACAACATGGATTCCTTCTGCCCTCCTCCCGACAGCAATAACCTGCAGCAACCTCATTCCCAAAGTAACCCATCACACTGAAAGATCTCTAGCACTCCTGTCTCCAGTGTCCAATTCCAGCAGAACTGCACAAGGTGCAGCAGTCATTGCTACCTTCACCAGACAGTAATCTGGGAATGCGAGCAGACAGACAGACGGATAGGAGGCGAGCAGAATGGTACCGTGGTTTCAGCAGTAGTTTTCACCCAATCACAGTAACTTTCAGGCGCTAGACTGAGTTTCAAACAAAAGTGTCTGATCTTTCGAAGTAGGTTTTACCCTGGAGTTAACGTTGGTACAGATTTTATTTCCCCAAGTTTCTTTGGAGGAGACTAACAGTCAAAAGTCTTGTATCTAAACTCTTCCGTGGGGAATCCGAGAGCGTTGTTAGTAATTGTTGTGCGTTCCCCAGCTTAACACTTTAAGTCCTTCGGATGAGACTTTAAACCGAGGCCCCGTATGCGAACGCACGCAGAACATCTTGCGCACACGTTAAGTCCTGTCCCGCTTTCCGTAAGAGTAGGCCATCGTGTGCCGGTGGGAACAGTTGACATTTACAAAACTGCAAACACACACGTGGACTGAATGTAAAAAAGCACAAGAGTGCTTATTCCATTATCCTCGCTATAAAAGAATAAATCAAACCAGATCAAGTCATTCAGAATGTGCACTCCGATTCCATCATCCTACCTGGGAATCAGTATAAGATTGGAATTGCACACTGAATGTAAATTTTGTGTGTATGACTGTTTTCAAGTACCTCGCCTTATAGGCAGCCATACTCCGACTTCAGAGGAGGGGTTGTCAGTATAAAAAGCATCCCCACCATCTGGAAATTTTGCGCTAGGAAATTCCTCTTTTCTATCCCTCTCTTTGTTTCTGTCTGGTTCCTTTTCTTTCTGTCATCTCCATTTGTTCATTTTCTGCCTTCTTTGTCCATTCTGCTGCCGTCTTACCTAGAAAGACTTTCAACGATAATAATTATCTCCAAGACCGAAGACAGAGACATAGATGGGGATAAAGACTTGGAAAGAGAGATAAAACCAGAAAGACAAACAAACAGAACGACGGACATATACACAGACTGAGAAAATGTAACCGTCATCAACACTTAGGTGATGATGTAAAAGTAATATGAGTACACAGGTGTACAACACAATTGAAATATCTAAAAGGTAAAAGGTAATGGTGTCCCGTTACCTAAATGGTCGTAGGAGAGCAAGGCATCAGAAACCTCAGCTTCTCTAGGGGCCAGCACACACACACACACACACACACACACACACACACACACACACACACACACACACACACACACACACACACACACACACACACACACATACACAGACACGCGCGCACACACACACACACATACACACACAGACACGCGCGCGCGCACACACAAACACACACACACACACACACCGCACGCACGCAACGCACGCACGCACACACACACACACACACACACACACACACACACACACACACACACTCTCTCTATCTATCTATCTGTCTCTCTGTCTCTCTGAATCTGTCTCTGTCTCTCTCTCTGTCTCTCTGTCTGTCTGCCTGTCTGTCTGTCTGTATCCCTCGATAGCCAGTTGGTCAGAGTGATGCCCATTCATTCATTCATTCATTCATTCATTCATTCATTCATTCATTTGTTCGGTTGGTCTATCATTTATTCATACATGCATTAATAAGTTTACTTTTTTCAATCAATTATTCAGTCATTTATTAAATTATTAATTCATTTATATTATTCATTCATTCCTTTATTCATTTATGCAAGTATGCATGACTTCGGACACTTATAGTTACATATCTCTTCATTCATTCATTCATTCATTTCAGTATTTGGACATATACATTTACATTTGTGACCTTTCTTTTTTTCATTCTTTCAATGCCCTTTCTTTCTTTCTTTTTTTTTTAATTTCTCCCCGGCTTCTTTCTTTTTGTCTGCTGGTTTCTTAGGTTTTTTTATCTTCATCTTTTTTGTTTTCATTGTTTTCTACTTCGTAAGCTTTCTTCTCTAGTTTGAATCGGTTTTATTACTCTTTCTGTGTAATTTTAGCGCAGGTCTTTTTATGTGTCTTTTTATATTCTGTCTGCTTTCTAAAGGTATCTTACTTTGATTTTTAATATTTTTTTTCTATTTTAATCTTTTTTTCTATTTTTTTGTTTCTTTCTTTTTCTTTCTTTCTTTCTTTCTTTCTTTCTTTCTTTCTTTCTTTCTTTCTTTCTTTCTTTCTTTCTTCTTTTTCCTTATCTATCTATCTATCTATCTATCTATCTATCTATCTATCTATCTATCTATCTATCTATCTATCTATCTATCTATCTATCTATCTATCTATCTATCTATCTATCTATCTATCTTTCGTTATGCTCATCCAGTTTTCGGTGGATTTTGTTTATTCTTTTTATGTTCCTTTAATGTCTTTCTTCTTTCTTTCTTTTTTCTATCTATCTATCTATCTATCTATCTATCTATCTATCTATCTATCTATCTATCTATCTATCTATCTATCTATCTATCTATCTATCTATCTATCTATCTATCTATCTATCTATCTATCTACCTACCTACCTACCTACCTACCTACCTATCTATCTATCTATCTATCTATCTATCTATCTATCTATCTATCTATCTATCTATCTATCTATCTATCTATCTATCTATCTGTAACCAGGTGGTTTTGTGTAGCTCTATGTGTGAGAGCTTGTTGGGCATTTAGTTTAAGTTTGAATCAGCGAAACAGATATTTGGTGTGGTCAGAACAGATATTTTTTTGTTCACTTTATAAAGTATTATAGTTTGTTTTTAGTATGATATATTTGTATTTTTATATGTATTTTATTTTGTTTTTATGATTTTATTGTTAGTGGGATGAGATGAGATATATCTTATTGTAAACAAGGGAGAGAACTCTACCTTGCATTTTGAACACAAAGGATCAGCCTGAAATAGGAAAGAAAATCTTTAATAACAACTTTAATAAATCATATTATTTATTCCTATTCATGGATATGATTGTTGAAGGACTGATCTTGACTCGATTCAACTCAACCACAGTGAAGATTCTCTATTTTCATCGTAAAGTAGTATTTTCACCTATTACATCATATCAGTATAAGAACGTTGAAATCGCCATCAGCAAAAGCAGTTCTAATTCACAAGTAAAGAAATATTTTATATATTGTAGTGTGCGATTGAGAATCGTGTGAAATAAACTTTATTTAGATAAATGAAATATAACTTAATTTAGGTTGTAGTAGATCGTAAGGCATACGACGGTTTGAACACGATGATTAGCCTAACGCTTAGCCTAACGCTCGTTCTTTGTTCTAACGAATTTGAATCTCGTCGTACGGAATTTTATAAAATGCAGACATTAAACTATCGATTTATGGTATATTTTGGGTTTATATATGAATGAACATTAGGTTAGATTATGTTAATATAGATAATTTGTATCATTAGAGATTGTTCATTCTTTCGATCTTAGGAACTACTTCGTAAGCAAGGTTGATGCAAGATTGATGCGCACGCAGTAGATCGGAAAGTGTGTTTTCGCATCGCTGTTTAATTATTAATATCTCATCTCATGGACACTGCTAGCTAATAATATGCATATGTATACAATCTATGAATTATATTCTTCCTTTTATATTCATTAAGTATTAGGCTCTGCTGGACTCTTAGTGTTTTATTATCGAAAGTTTTAGTGCAAACCTGTTAAAAGTGTGTTTACTCAGAGGCTTTAATCGCCTTTAGTTCGCAGTTAGATAGTTGTTGTGTAAAGTGCATTAGTGCATTTTAAAGCTTGTGTTTCCTAGTTTATTTTGATATATAATATGTTTAGCTTTGTTGCGCGGACAGCGAGATAATCACTGCTGAAGCCCCATAAAGAAACACAAATTTACTCCATTTTAAGTCCGAAGTGGCCGAATCGTCTGCTGCCGCGCGGTGCTGTCTTTGCAGTCCGTGCGGATGCTATATATTTAGGAGTGGTTATGGTGGCTAAACGGACTGGTGGAGACTAAGAGACTAGGAGAGATAGGTCTGCAGACTACGTTAGACTGGGTTAGACCTGTAGCAGTCCAGCAGAGCACAGGAGGGAGCAGAGAGATGACGAAATAAAGACCTATCAACGCCCAGCTGCTGTCTTCCCCTGAGTCTTCCTTTGCCTGGCTGCTGTACATTGTTCCTCTACTTTCCCTGTCCTCTATCCTTGCTATCCGGCATCATCACATATCTATCTATCTATCTATCTATCTTTCTTTCTTTCTTTCTTTCCTTTTATTCCTTCCTGCTTTCTTCACTTTTATTTCTTTCTTTTCTTTTTTTATCTACTGTATGTCCACACAGCCCTAAGAATTGGAAAGGTTTCCAATGAGCGATCGTTATTTCTTATTCTTTCTCCATCGTTATTTCTTTATTCTTTCTCCATTTCTTTCGTTTCTTTTTATTCTCCCTTTCTTTTTTTCCTTCTTCTTTTCTTTTTTTCTGTTCTTTCTTTATTTTTTCATTTCTTTCTTTCTTACTCTCTTTCTTTTTTTCGTTCCTTTGTTCTTTCTTTCTTTCTTTTCTTTCTTTCTTTCTTCCTTTCCTTTCCTTTCCTTCTTCCTTTTTTCTTTTCTTAATTTATTTTATCTTGTTTTTCTTGATTCCTTTCTGTTTCTTAATCTTTTTCTTTTCTTTCTGTAAAAAAAAAGTCCCCCCCCCCCCAGCAGAACTGGAGGGAGGGGGATTTGCAATGAGGGATTGTGTGTGTTAGCAGACGTGGTTAGGCTAAGTGCTGTAGCTCTTAGGGATGTGGAAGATGCGTCACTCTCTTCTGTGGCTACATGTGATCATTGCTGCTGTGACAGATTGTTCTCTTGGAAAATCTGAGCCCTCAGTGTATCTGTGTGTTTCTTTATCTCTCTGTGTTTCTGTTTCTGTTTCCCTGTCACTCTCTCTCTCTCTCTGTCTCTGTCTCTCTGTGTATGTGTTGTGTGTCTCTCTCTTTCTGTCTCTATTTGTCTCTGTCTGTCTGTCTGTCTGTCTGTCTGTTTGTCTGTCTGTCTGTACGTCTCTGTCTCAGACTCACTCACTCTCTCTCTCTCTCTCTCTCTCCTCTCTCTCTCTCTCTCTCTCTCTCTCTCCTCTCTCTCTCTCCTCTCTCTCTCTCTCTCTCTCTCTCTCTCTCTCCTCTCTCTCTCTCTCTCTCCCTACCTTTCTCTCTCCTCCTCTCTCTCTCTGTCTCTCTTGTCTCTGTTCTATCTCACTTTTCTTTCCGTTTCCTTTTATTTCTAGAAATGTATGTGAGAGGAATTTATTTGTTGCAAGAATCAATCTCCGGTTTTGTGTGCTTAAGTGCGTGGATGTTTCTTTCATTCTTTCCCTATCGTAGATCTTACATTGATTCATTCCATATTGATCTTTCTTACCTTATTTTATTCCTAGTTTGTAATTTCTTTACCTTTGTTTATCCTTCTGTTCCTTATTCTTTTATTGTTTTCTATTTCTTTTTTTCCAATGTTTTTTTTCTTTGCATTTTTCGCTGCTATGTTTCTTTCTTCTTCGTTTTTAAAGGGGAAGGGAGAAATGACTACTAAAAGGTTCTGTCTGGGTTTTTTTTTCATTCCCATCCATTTTCCTTTTTACATTATAGTACTTCTTTCTTAGAATTTTCCATGTCTTTTGATGCTTGATTTTGTTTACTTGTTTTTTCTTTGATTTTAAAGATTTCGTCTATTCATGTTTATTGTTTTTCTGATGTTCATAAGCATTTTGATTTTTAAATGAATTTTTTTAGCAACGTATAATTTCTTTGTAGACCGGATAGCTCAGTGGTCAGAGCACTCGCTTTCCGCAAGCTAAGGTTAAGCAGCATCGAGCGTGGTTACAACGTGAATGGGTGACCGTTTACTCGCTTTGGCTTCAGTACAGTCCCCCAGTTCTCCCCAGCTGTAAATAGGTACCTGCGCTCTTTAGGGTCAGGGAAGGTAAAGCAGCGAGGGAGAGGAGATGGGCGCCGCCCTCAACATGCTGGTCCCATAGAGAAGCTGAGGTCTCTGATGCCTCACCTCCCCTACGACCGCCTAGGCTATACGCCACCTTTGCCTTTATCTTTTTTTTTTTTAATCCATTCCAGTCCTCCTATTGTTTTTTTTAATTTTTTCTGTATATATTTGCTTTTTGCCTATTTTTCTTTCTTCCAAAAAGTAATTTAATGCCTCTTTTTTCGTGTTTTTTTTTCTCCAAAGAAGTATAAATACTGGCAGCATTGACAAACACTGTATATGGAAAGCTAGGCCAAGCAAAGTGGTATGTATAAGTGTGTATATATATATATATATATATATATATATATATATATATATATATATATATATATATATATATATATATATGTACATATATATATGTACATATACATACACATATATATCTCTGTGTGTTTCGGTGTATGTGTGTATGTGTGTTGTTTTTTAATTTTTTAAAAATTTAATCTTCCTCTTTTCCTCCTTTTTCCCAATGCATTCTGCTATGGAAAAGTGAACCCAACAGTTTACCCAATAAAAAGTTCAACATCAATGTACCCCCCTCCTCCTCTCTTCCCTAATCAATGTTCCTTCCCCAGGGTCAATTTAAACTGAATCACTTACAAGGCTTTAGACCTAGAAAAAAATCCAAACTATACAAGGTTATAGACTCCTGTTATCTGGCTTCTTATCTGGAGCAGAGAAACTTCAAGTGCTTGGCTGGAAACGAAAGGCACATGGAAACTGCCGGCTGGTTAGGGTGTTTCTGATTTTGTTTGTTGGTTGTAGGAGAGAGAGAGAGAGAGAGAGAGAGAGAGAGAGAGAGAGAGAGAGAGAGAGAGAGAGAGAGAGAGAGAGAGAGAGAGAGAGAGAGAGAGAGAGAGAGAGAAACAGACAGACAGACAGACAGACAGCAAGAGACAGAGATATAGACAGACATACAGAGATGGGGACATACCTATCTGAATACCAAAGTCCAAAATGGAAGTTAAAAAAAAAACATACAAAAACCAATAAAGGAAATTTATTTCAAAAATTCTTTTTTTTAATTGGTCCTTCTCTCCCCTACCCTTTTAAACATTTTTTTTTTACTGTTTTTCTGTGTTTTTTTTCAAAGCAAACATCACAATTTTTCCCCACAAATTACTTCTTTTCAACGCTCTGGAACACAACAAACGATTCTCAAAGTTCAATGCAGCGTGTTTCCACGAATGTCCATTTCTCTGTCGGTTAATGGACAACACGTAAGCGAAGTGTAAGAACCCACATCCAAAATGTTGTTAGGCTTTGAAAGATTTTGTTGATATTGTCTTCATCCATGACAAGCTTTTACCATAACAACCTGCCCCCTCCATTAAAAGGAAGAAAGCATCCACTTACAGTTGCAGTATGGATGTCTATTTCGCGAGGTGTTTGAAAATGGTTGTACATGCAAACTTTTCATTAAGTGTGAAATGTTATGCTCTCGAAATGATTCCTAGATGCGATTGGGTGAGACGGAGTACATTATCTTGGGTGATCACTAGCGTGTTTTCCTAGGGAAATGTTCAGCTATAGGTTGAGAAAATATGGACGGCATGTAAATGCATTGATACGTTGTATTCAGAGCAGACATAATACAACTGAACCGAAGCAGAAAAGAAAAAGAAAAAAAGAAGAAAGAAAGATAAAAAAGAAATAAGAAAGGAAGGAAAAACACAGAAAGAAAGAAAGAAAGAAAGAAAGAAAGAAAGAAACACACACACACACACACACACACAC
>CM060334.1:50869495-50874495 GCA_030674155.1 Stramonita haemastoma
CACACACACACACACACACACACACACACACACACACACACACACAAACAAACACACACACACATTCACACACAGACACAAACACACAGAAACACACAGACACACACAGACACACAGACACACACACCACACACACACACACACACACACACACACACACACACACACACACACACACACACACACAACACACACACACACACACACACACACACACACGGCTCAATGTCACACTATTTTCCCCCTCAGCAATATCTGCCTAAAGCAATAAACCAGAACAAAGATTAATGCTACGGGCAAAACAGAGGACGGCAATGCTTTCTATGAAAGTCCGACTGAATGATGCCAAATATTTGAAACGACTTTGGAGTTTGAAAAGTAGATCGAACTTATTTTAGATTTTATCTGAAGAGAAAGCAAAGTTCTGAGACTGCACTAGGCATTGAATCCTTAATAAATATAATAATGTCTTTTTGGAGTATGAAGTATAAGGGAAGAATTTCTTCTGAACCTGAAGAAAGAGGCTGAAGTTCGATTTCAGCATTTAGACACGTAATTATATTTATACACGCTTGCAGGCATGCGCGATCAAACGAATACAAATACCCATTCACACACACACACACACACACACGCACGCACACACACACACACACACACACACACACACACACACACACACACACACACACACACACACACACACACACACACACACACACAGACACACACACACACACACACACACACACACACACACACACACACACACACACACACACACACACACACACACAAACTCACACAAAGAGCGCTCAAAGTCACACTATTCTTCCCCTCTACAATATCTGCCTACAGCAATAAACAAAAACATAGACATTAATGCCACAGATCAAAAATAAGGACGGTACTGCTTTCTGTGAAAGGAAGTCTGACTGACTGATGATTGTGTCCAATATTGGACAGGACTTTGGACTTTGAAAATGAATCAAGCGTATTTTAAGCTTCAGTTTTCTAGATTCGAAAGTTCTGAGAGTGCAGTAGGCATGAATTTTTGATAAATGGATTTGAAATCTTTTGATATATGAAATTGAAGTAAAGGGAATTTTCAGAAACAGAAAAAGAGGCCGAAGTTCGATTTTAGCATTTAGACATATGCATTTATGCATGCTTGCACGAATGCCAGATCACACACACACACACACACACACACACACACACACACACACACACACACACACACACACACACACACACACACACACACACACACTCACAAGACAACACACACAACACACACACTAACAACACATCACACACACATACACACACAAATACACACACACTAAGACAAAACACATACAGACACAGACACACGCACAAACGCACATACACAAACACATGCACACACACACACACACACACACACACACACACACACACACACACACACACACACACACAGAGGGGACTCAAAGTCACACTATTCTTCCTCTGCTATATCTGCCTACAGCAATAAACAAAAACATAGACATTAATGCCACAGATCAAAAAGAAGGACGGTACTGCTTTCTGTGAAAGGAAGTCTGACTGAATGATGGTTGTGTCCAATATTGGACACGACTTTGAGCTTTGAAAATGGATCATGCTTACTTAAAACTTAACTTTTCTGGATACCAAAGTTCTAAGACCGCAATATCCATGATTGTTTGATAAATGTGTTAGAGTCTTTTGAGGTATGAACTTTAAGTGAAGACTTTCTTCTGAAACAAAAAGAGACTAAAGTTTGATTTATTAACTTTCGACACATACATATATACAAGCTTGCACGCTTGCATGGTCACACATACACGCACATAAACACACACAGACACAGACACACACATACACACACGACACACACACACACACACACACACACAGACACACACATAACACACACACACACACACACACACACACACACACACACACACAACACACACACACACACACACACACACACACACACACACGCTCGCACGCGCGCGCACACGTGTGCGCAGATACATACACACACACGAACACACACCTACTTGCACACACATAAACACACACTAAAACACACTCTAAAACACACACTAAACACACACTAAAACACACATTAAAACACACATAATCACACACACATACCCAAACGCTCACACATGCAAACGCATACACACACAGACTGGCAGACATCTGCGCATCTGTGCACGCACACACAAACACACATTATAATTATTATTAGTTAGTATTAGTATTAGTATATTTATTATCATTGTTATTATTATTATAGTATAGCAGCAGCAGCAGCAGCAGCAGCAGCAGCAGTAGCAGTAGTAGTAATAGTAGTAGTAGTAGTAGTAGTAGTAGTAGTAGTAGTAGTAGTAGTAGTAGTAGTAGTATAGTAGTAGTAGTAGTAGTAGTAGTAGTAGTAGTAGTAGTAGTAGTAGTATATCATCATTATCATTAGTATTAGTATTTTTAACATCATCACTGTTACTATTATCATCATTTTTTCCCCAATAAAATCACACAGCTCTGTACTCGAGCGTGTATCATGCATGGTACATGGTGCATGGTACACGGTCACTCATTCATTACATACATTCCATCATATCAACAGAACAGAAAACGGTACGCTGAAGTGGACACACATCAAAGTTTTGGAGGCAAAGTTTTGATTGCAGGGTGGGTAAAAACGGCCTCCGTTCCTGTCTCTGAATAATTCACTTTCAGTCACATGATGGATCACTGTTATTTTAAAACTTCAATTTCTTCGGCAATAGCTCAAGTTTTCTGACTTAGGTCAGTAACTGAACACAAATAATTGTACTGATATGCACACAGACAGACAGGCACGCAGACAAACAGACAGATAGACAGAAAAACGCATCACTTTTGTTTCTATATTTTGCATCTATGTATCGGCATGACTTCACAGAGAGAGAGAGAGAGAGGAGAGAGAGAGGAGAGAGAGAGAGAGAGAGAGAGAGAGAGGAGAGAGAGGAGAGAGAGAGGGAGAGAGAGAGAGAGGAGAGAGAGAGAGAGAGAGAGAGAGAGAGAGAGAGAGAGAGAGAGAGAGAGAGATACATACAGACAGACAGACAGACAGACAGACAGACAGACAGACAGACAGACAGACAGACAGACATACAAAGACAGACACAGAGAGTCAAAGAGAAACTTTTAAAAAGGTTTGCACTTGATTTCTAAGGTCAAGCTTTTAATCCTACCCCCCTAAAAAAAAATCTATTATTCTGATATCTTCACTACCCCATCTTCTTTTTTGCAATAAAGATCTCGCCAAAGAACACAGAACCGCAGTTCAAAGGAAAGTAGAACGGTGCCACAAGATAGAACCCCCAGTTCTTAGAGCTGGAAATAGCTTTTGATCCAGAAGATGAGGTATGGTTTTTAGGGTATCACATCGTCTGATTCGTGGCTACCATTTCACTATAAAGAGTTCTCGGTATGCTTTTTTTGTTTTTAATGCTGTCGTTTTTGAAGTTAGTGTCTAGACAGTGCCTTTTTTGGCACCTTGTGTGATTTGTGTGTTTGTGATAAGTGATTTGGCCTGCATTTTTGCTCTGTCTCTGTCTCTGTGTATGTGTCTCTCTATCTGTGTGTGTGTGTGTGTGTGTGTGTGTGTGTGTCTCTCTCTCTCTCTGTATATATCTGTCTGTCTGTCCGTCTGTCTGTCTGTCCGTCTGTCTGTCTGCCCGTTTTTCTGTCTATCTGTCCGTCTGTGTGTGTGTGTATGTGTGTGTGCGTGCGTGCGTGCGTGCGTGTACTTGTGTTTGTACTCTTGTGCAAGTGTGTAGTTGTGGCTAAAAATACCCTCACATTCTATTCAGCAAAACTGTATAATAACCACTAAATTAACAGGAAATAAACTTGAAAATAGAATAACAATGATATAACTACAACGCATACCCTAATGGACTTAGCAATAAACCCTTAGCAATAGCAAACACTAAAATAATTGATATTATTCAAAACTTGTTCAAAGGAAGTTTCAGGAGAGCTACGTAAATAATGTCAAAAATTTTAATATATTTTTCTTACTTTAAAACAATACATTGAAGAAAAATGAAAAAAAAAAACCATAACAAAAACCCAACAGCAAACAAACATTAAAAAAATAAGCAACATAGTCATATATCGCTCACACATAATATTCTTTAAGAGGTGTTCAGCAACATAGGTTTAAAACGTTCAAAAAGAACTAACACAATGTGATGGAAAGCCAGATAAAGAGGGGGCAAAAACCAACAACCACCCAACCAAACTAGCAAAGAAACACAATCTGTTCTAATTAGAAAGAAAGAGAGAGCGGGAGAGGAAGTGGGAGAGAGAGAAGGAGAGGGAGAGAGAGAAGGAGAGGGAGTGGGAGTGGAGAGAGAGAGGAGAGAAGAGAGAGAGAGAGAGGAGAGGAGAGAGAGAGAGAGAGAGAGAGAGAGGAGAGGAGAGAGAGAGAGAGAGAGAGAGGAGAGGAGAGAGAGAGGAGAGAGGAGAGAGGAGAGAGAGAAGAGAGGAGAGAGATTGATTCTTTTATATCGAGGAAACAGAATAAGCAATCATGTGCTTTTTTTCATCCGGTCCCCGTGTGTATGCAGTTTTGTAAATCATGTCATCTGTTCCACCGGCACACGATGGCCTACTCTTACGAAAAGCGGAACAGGATTTTAACCTGTGCGCAAGATGTTCTGCGTGCGTTCGCACACGGGGCCTCGGTTTAAAGTCTCATCCGAAGGGCTTTTGGGGAGAGTGGAGTCAGCACTGATGTTAACTCCAGGAAGAAAATTTCCTCGACCGGACTCGAGAGAGAGAGAGAGAGAGAGAGAGAGAGGAGAGGAGAGAGAGAGGAGAGAGAGAGAGAGAGAGAGAGAGAGGAGAGAGAGAGAGAGAGAGGAGAGAGAGAGAGAGACGAGAGACGAGAGACAGAGACGAGAGAGACAGAGAGACAGAGACAGGAG
>CM060334.1:50881995-50889495 GCA_030674155.1 Stramonita haemastoma
ATCCAATATGACTACAGCACACACTGGGTGCTTAGTTTGTGTGTAAGTCTGTTTTACACAATTTTGCAATATAGGCAGCCATACTTTAGTTTCAAAAGATTGTTACTCCATTCATGGACAATAGGGTCGTTTTGTTAAGAGCACGTCACGGCTGAAGATAATCTCAGTATCACATTTCTTTCATAAGATTATTTTTGTAGGACGTGGCATTGCACGCATTTTCAGTAACTTATTAAAAAAAGTTTGGCATGAGTCGTCATAATTAATTAAGCGACTAATTATTATTTCTCCAGAAAGGAAGTCAAAACCAAGCTGGATAACAATAACAAGCTGGGGTTAAACTACATATCATCAAAGTGTAATGACAAACACCATGTAAAAGCTGTAGCTGTAATAAAACCCAGGCATAACACTGGAATCATGAAAAGATAGATGCCAGGCAATGTACTATGCTAAACTAATAACGGTAGAAGAAGAAGAAGGAAAACGACCATTGCTATTTATCTTGATTCCCCTTTAACACATAAATGGCCTAAGAGAAGAGGGACGAAAAAGAGCAGAACTGGAAATCTTGTAAATGCAATCTATCAGACAGGCTTTTCCCTCTTGTCCACATCACTCCTCCTTTTGGTGGGCGCTATAGCCGAGTGGTTAACACCGCTAGACTTCAACCCCGTGGTTCCATGAAGTCGTGGGTGTTCTAATCTCGGTGGTAGGATCTGATGAATCAAGGGTGGGGATTTTACCACCTCTAAGTAACTTCTAGTACATACCGCCATTGTCTTGATTCTCTTCGTGCATTTACACATCCAGAAGATCAAACATGGCATTAAAATTCCATAATTCGTACAAGCGTTTGGAAGATTACAGAAACAGGAATATGCCTAGCATACATCCCCACAACGAAATGCAGAATACCTTTACGGTGGTCATAAAAAAATGGTCGCATACTTAAGGTCTTACCATAGGAAAAGCTTGGAGCTCTAACTGAGGAGCGAATTAAAAACAAAATAACAACAACAAAAAACACATATCATAAGTTTCAGTTAAAGACATACATCATAGAGAAAAGTAGCTATAATAAACCCCAGACAATTGACAAGAATACTGAAAGATACATACCAGGCAAGGTGCTAAACAAATAACGGTAGCAGAAGAGAAGCCAGCTTGCTATTTCTCTCCATTCCTCTTTAACGCAGATGATATAATAATGGCACAGAAGAGGAGGAGAGGGACGGGATTGAGAAAAAGAACAGAATTGGAAATCTTCCAAATGCAATCTGTCAGACATATCAACTTTTTCCCTCTTGTCCAGATCAGTCCTCTCATTGACATGCGCTATAGCCTAGTGGCTAACGCCGCTCGACTTCAGTCTTATGAGTTTATAAAGTCGTGGGCTCCAATTTTGGGGGGCAACATCTGATGAGTGAAGAGTTGAGATTGTTACGGTCTCTCAGGTTATTACGGTACTGGAACCATTCGTATCAGTCATTGCCTTTCCAAAGGATCATTCCAGTGGTGCGGAGAGGGGGGGGGGGGGGGGTCTGCTGCATGGGTAACAGTTTGCCCTCCATACTTACTTACCCAGGCTTTGCGCTCTAAAGACAAGAGCGCTACTCCATAGTCTTCCGAGACTGATGGGTGCCTACTTCTACTACAGGTTATCTTCAAGTGCAGACCCGCCAGTGCCTGAATTAACTTCATTTATATCATACGCTTAGCAAAGATTAGATACGTATGTCAAAGATCCCCATTATTCATGTCATCGTTCTATGGGCTTCAGAAACCCGAACAAACCACACTTCTCCAAAGTCATGATGTAACTACTTCCACAGTTGGCGAAAACAGTCCCATAAACAACATTTCACCATTGGCGAACCTCGAAGTTCAAACTCAGGAAGATTTTTTTCTCTCCACTTATAGCAGGGTGCATGTGTTGTGTGCTTAACAAGCCTGACTGATTGCTCTATGTTTAATTTCCAGACAACAACTATTGTTGTCCACTATATGAGCAAAAATGCGTTGTACTGCCGTTAAGCACCTGACAAGTCAGACCCAGCGCATCCGACTTCGAGCGTAGGAGAGAATGGCTATCTTTTAATTAAGTGTTTCTGGAAAAAAAAGGCAGGAGAATGTACCAAGAAGGCAGAACATAAAACGAAGAAAATGTGACGCAAAGAACCGGAATGATGGAGAGGGAGAGAGAGTGAGTAATTCCTGGCACAGAATTTCCAGAAGGTGGGGATACTATTTATAGTGACATTCCCCCGGTACATCCCAACAAAGGGGCTTGGCTGATTAATTGGCCAGACTATTGTGTGTTGCAAAGCCTGTATTCTAGGATCCACTGTAAAGGGTTGTGAACTGTTGCAATTGTCTCATCTATAAAGGTTTTCTCTCTCTTCATCTTCAATTAATTTGTCAGTTGTGTGGTACAGTGTAGTGTTTCTTTGTTTTAATGATCCCATTAGTTTCTAGGATAATTGTTGAATTAGCTAGATAACTATGTTAAACTTTAGTGATGGAGTAAGAAGAAGATGAAAAAGAGAAGAAGAAGAAGAAGAAGAAGAAGAAGAAGAAGAAGAAGAAGAAGAAGAAGAAGAAGAAGAAGAAGAACAACAACAACAACAACAACAACAAAAACAACAACATGAGCAACAAAGAAGAACAAGAATAAGAATAACAAGAACAAGAAGAAATCAATAAGTTGTTAATTGCCCTTTTACTTCCCTTCTAAACAATTTGGCAATTTACACTTCCTCCTTTTCCTGCAACCCAAGAAACCTATTCAAGGAAACTGCTAAAGTAGCGAAACACACGACTCTGATCAATGAACAAGTACAGAAATAGCAACAGAGGAGAGAGAAGAATTGGGAAAAAAGAGAAGTAGATTGGCTGAACCTGCAGGGACTTTGTACAGACTTCGGGAACTTTTCGGTTACCCAAGGATTCAATGCTCCTTTTGAAGAATCTTTAGTAGAATTGAGATTGCATGCTAGGTATGCTGTTGTCATCAAAAAAGGGGGGAAAAAGTGTCAGGGTATTTTGTGTGCTTACTGTGTTCAGATATTTCAGGTATGATAGAGACTGGAATAAAGGAAAAAGAAAGAAGGGGAAAAAAAACAGAAAGACAAAATATACAGAGAGAAGAAAACGACATGAAAACAAGCAAACAGACACAAAAAGGGAAAAAACAAAGAAGATAAAAAAAATGTATAAAAACTTAGACATGAAACGAAAGCATCAACATTCAACAATTATCAACAAATACTTTAAAAACACACAACTTTTAAACACGTTTTCTACATAACAAAATAAAATAAGTTAACATTCAGAGCAAAACTGTCACTCAATCTGACCCGAAATACACAGCACATGCTTTCTCATAAGCAAATTAAGTCAGCAGTTAATACATTAAGAACGGAACAGAGAAAAAATCCCTCACATATATCATCTCGGGTTTACAGACGCGAATTCAACAAGATGCACAGCTCAAACAACACCCACAGAGACAGGTGGATGGTGCCACATAGATGCACCCAAGACCGTGATCTAATAATAAAAGATAAATGCATCTCGATCTTCTCGATTCGCCACTGGAAGGAAGGTGGCAGGATGGTTAAGACGTTCGCCTGCAACAAGTAAACCGTTAGGTTCTGGGTTTGATTTCCAGCCTCGCCCTTTCTTCCCAATTTGGCGAAAAAAGAAATCGAACTGAATGTCAAAGTCATTTGGATGAGACTACAAACCGAGGCCCCGTGTGTGGACACACGCAGAACATCTTGCGCACACGTTAAAACCCCGTTCCGCGTTTTGGAAGAACAGGCCATTGTGTGCCGGTAGGAGGGGATGACAAAATTGTTTATTAAAAAAACCCAGCATGGACACAGTTGTCGTGTTTAGAACCATCCCTGAGGAAAAATTGGGGAATTGAAGTCCCAGGGCGGCTCGAGGCTGTATGTATATATATATATAATATATATATATATATTATATATATATATATATATATATATTATATATATATATATATATATATATATATATATATATATATATAATTCTATCCGGGTAGAGCAGCCTGAATTTCACGCAAAGAAATCTGCTGTGACACAGTAGAATTTTTAGATTTTTTTTTTAATCACAAATAAGTGTTCTCCGAAAAGAGAGCTTCAAGGTCACAGAAACATTACTGGAAACTTCGCAAATATCATCCATCACAACAATGTCTTCCGTATCATCAGGTATTGTTTTTCGTTTTCTCTCAATTTTGGACAGTGTACAATTTATGTGCTTGACTATCTTGCTTGGTTAGTTTGCTAGACCTGTATTGTAAAAAAAAAAAAAACCGGACATACCAATGTCAAGGTTTTAGTGTACATCATCAGTGTAAAGACCATGCTGTAAATGGCGCACTGAAAAGGCTGTATTGTACAAAACAAAACACCTGTAAACTTTGCAAACTACCCGAAAAGTGGTTTCCACTTCCCACAATCCAGTACAGTGCAGTGTGTGGGTGGTCACATAATCTCATTTACTGAACTAAACGTCTTTTTCTGGTGTGTTTCTCCATTCAACTGAATGACTAAACTGGAAGAATATACACAACAGAAATATACACAACTGAAAAAGAAGGGAAATAAAAAGGAAAATAAAGATAAAAAAATTAGTAGAGTGTATCTATGATAATGAAATCATCAAACATGATTTCACTTCCAATCTTTCCAAAGAAGCCAAATCTAAAACAAATATTCAAAAAAAAAGAACAGCTATTTGATACAAAAAAAAAACCGCATAAATATCTAAGCGAGTATCTCCCATAAATAAAAAGACCAAAAAGAGAACTAAAACAATAGAGAGAAAAATTAACACATCAACTTAGGTTACAAATATTGCACATTTAAAAACGGGAACAGTATCTAAAATAACCACAACAGAAACAAGAGACAAAAGGCACAAGATTGATACAGGCAACACACTAATCTGATAACAGCAGAGCAGAAAACAAATGAGCCGTGCTATGTATCTTGATTCCCCTCCAACACAGAGATTGCACACAGGAGGACAGAAGGAAGACATAGAGGAATTGGGAGCCTTCCAAAAGCAATTTGTCACACAAGTTTTCTTGCTTTTCCTCATAGTCAAATCGTGACTCGCTTTTTGTCTGTAAAATTGAGATGTATGGGTTCTGGACTTCAGTAGTCTGGTAAGTTTATTTTCCAGACTGATGTTGTAAAGTCTAGTGCAGACACGTTTTTTTTTGTTTTTTTTTATAGGAGGCCTGCATTTTACAGCAGCATTGGAAAGGCTGCAAGCTTAGGTTTACAGTTGCGTCATACAAAATAGTCTTGTTTATCTTAAATTGTCAGTTCTTTGGTACAGGGTAGTGTGGCAGTGATCCTATCATCCCCTTTCTATGATAGATTATTAAATTAAGGGAGTCATTGTGCTGAGCTCTCGTCTTAAAATGAAAATGAAAAAATAAGATTAAAAAAGTGACAAAGCAGAAGGAGGTGGAGGAGTAGGGGAAAAAATGCTAAAAAGAAGAATGTTAAGAATGTAAAAAGAATGTGAAGACAAAGACAAGAAGAAGACAAAGAATACAAAGACGAAGACAAAGAAGAAGAAGAAGAAGAAGAAGAAGAAGAAGAAGAAGAAGAAGAAGAAGAAGAAGAAGAAGAAGAAGAATTGCGAATTAGAAGATGAAGAATGGAAATTCAAAGAAAATTAAACAAAACGAGAATGACCAGATCAATGTGTAGTAAAGACTAGAGTACAAACAACTTGAAAAGGCTGCAATATAAAAGACAGTACTGCAAAGGCAACTACTGCCTTGGCTTACATATAAGTCGAAGAAAAGTATTCTTTTCCTTATCCATCTGAATTTGCCAGTCCAGTCCTGTAGTACAGAGGTCTGTTAGAATGGCCAACTCCCTTTGTCGGGGACAAATAATCCAGTTAAGCAAATCACTTGTGCAAGTTACTATGCTTAAATTGCACGAAAAGGACAAAGTGGAACAAGAAAAGAGGAAGCTAGAGGAGGAAGAGAAGGAGGAGAAAGAAGAGGAGCTGTGAAGATTTGCAGAGAAGTGTAAAGAAAAAGAATGAGAACATAAAAGAGAAGATGGCTAAAGAAAAACGAAAAGTGAGGAGAAAGAATTGCAGCAACACAGTGCAGTAGCAGCAACAACAACATCGTCACCACAACCATCACCATCACCACCGCCAACAACAGTACAACAATAACAAAACCAACAGTAACAACAACAACATTAAAAATAAAGTGTGTTAACAGTGAAAGACTAGAGTTCCTTTTCACTACCATACTATAAAAAAAAACGTCCTACAATTTACAGTTGTTTCTCCTTCCAAAAAAGACCATCAACAAGCAAAAAAAACCTTCTAGAAACGTTTTCATTTGCTGGACACCAAACTTGAAGCAATCAATGTGTGTACAGACAGCAGTGAAAACTTAGCAGTAAGCACTGTGAGAGAGAGAGAAAAGTAGGGGGGGGGGGGAGTGCAAGTTGTTAAAACTTTGTACAGAAGTGGATTGTTACATGGGAACTGTTACCCCTTCATGCACACTGATTTCATTGCCTGTGGGTATTCTGTTTTTAAAGGGATTCGGCATTCTCTGATTCTTGGCATGTGGACAGGTTTTGTATGGGAAATTTTTAAAATGTTTTGATGGTGGGACTATGTTCTTTTTGACTTGTTATTTTGGAACTATAACACCAAGGAATTATTGCAATTCACTTTTAGAAAGAATGTAAATATGCGAACTCACTCTGTGTGTGTGTGTGTGGGGGGGTGTATGTGTATGTGTGTGTCTTTCCATCTTTCTGTCAACCTGTCTGTTTGTACATCTGTTTGTCTGTCTGTCTATTCTCTCTCTCTGCCTCTCTCTATCTCTCTCTGTCTCTCTCTCTCTGTGTCTCTGTCTGTTTGTCTGTCTGCCTCTCTTTCTCTTTCTCTCCCCCCTCTCCCTCATACTCATACTCATGCACACACATATGCACACAGAGACATTAACGCACACAAAAAGACATTACACTCCAATGCAACCACGAAGCAGTTTTTGCACTAGTCTTTACACACTCACTCAGGCAAATCAACCAACCCAGCAATTCAAGTGTAAAAACTCCATGCATTTCAATTTGCAGAGAAAAAAGTACTGATCTGACTATGAGGCAACAGAACAAGAAACCTCTGTGACAGACTGCATTGGGAAGTCTTCCAATCATGCTCTTCTTCTTTCCCCTCCTCTCACCTACCATCACTGTGTTAGAGGGAATCAAGATATATTATAGCAACCTGCATTTTTTAACCCTGTGGTTATTGGATTAGCACCTTGCCAGCATCCATCTTTCAGCTTTCCAGTGATATGTCTGGGTTTTTTAATGAGTAGTGCTTTTGTATGGTGTCTATGTTTAACTAATATAAAATGAGGGAGTCTGTTGCGTTTTTCGCTCTTTCTTCATTATTTATCTGAGTTTT
>CM060334.1:50896995-50899495 GCA_030674155.1 Stramonita haemastoma
GGACTGGATGTGAAAAAGCACATGAGTGCTTATCCCATCATTAAAAAAAACACAGTAAAAATATAACACACACACACACACACACACACACACACACACACACACACACACACACAAACACGCACACACACACACACACAAATACAGACACTGGCAATGTTGTAGTCTGCTTTTTTACACTACTCTTTTTATAATGTTTTAATGAAGCGCCACCACGTTTAGCATTAAAGACAGCTGTTACTAGTTCCTTATTCTGTAGTATTAGACTAATTGTCAACTTTTGATTTTCTTAGCTGTTAAAGAAAAAACACATGTCGAAATTTATGAGTTGCATATATTATACATACAGAAAACACATTTCCTTGATACAGATTGCAGAAACATGAGGTTTAAAAAAAAAAATTGTAGACCAAAGGAAACTATCTAATAATAAAAATTATTAAATATTCAAAACCAAACATAGTAACCACATCTGACAGTTAAAATACTGACCAAAGAAGTTTGTATTTAATTATTTGTTTAACTATTTTTTCTCAAAATATTGCAAAAAAAGTGTGATTTAAATATCTATGTTTGTGTTTCTTAAGAGTAGTAATCAACAAAGGTTATTACCTAATCTTATCAAAAGTTAATAGAACGGGTTCTGAGGAACTGAAATTAACAAAAGAAAATAACCGTATCACAGGTAGGCTCCCCCCACCCCCCACCCCCCCTCCGTTAAGCTTGCAGTTTTGTAATACTGTTTCCCCTTTTCTTTCTTTTTCTTCCCCCTGGACATCCAGCCTACAGAAGAAGTTATGTCAGCAGACAGTCTACACGAACCTGACAGCCTAAAGTCCTCCTCTTCCATTGGGCAGACACACAGTGTTACGGTGAAAGGTGGATTGGCGTTTGCACGTTTCACACCTGAAGATAGAATCCCAGAGGATGCCTTGTCGAAGGATATGTCTGCCAGTTCTGCTGTTTTGTTTTGTTTTGTTTTGTTTTGTTTGTTTGTTGTTGTGTTGTTGTTTTTTTTAATACAAATTGAGAGGGGAAAGTGTGTTTATGTATGTCTCTGTTCCTCTCTGTCTCTGTCTCTGTCTCTCAGTCTCTGTCTCTGTCTCTATGTCGTCTGTGCTCTCTCTCTCTCCTCTCTCTCTCTCTCTCTCTCTCTCTCTCTCTCTCTCTCTCTCTCTCTCTCTCTCTCTCTCTCTCTCTCTCTCTCTCTCTCTCTCTCTCTCTTTCTCTCTCTCTCTCTCTCTCTCTCTCTCTCTCTCTCTCTCTCTCTCTCTCTCTCTCTCCTCTCTCTCTCTCTCTCTCTCTCTCTCTCTCTCTCTCTCTCTCTCTCTCTTCTCTCTCTCCTCTCTCTCTCTCTCTCTCTCTCTCTCTCTCTTCTCTCTCTCTCTCTCTCTCTCTCTCTCTCTCTCCTCTCTCTCTCTCTCTCTCTCTCTCTCTCTCTCTCTCTGTGTCTCTCTCAGTCTCTATCTTTGTCTCTATGTCTCTCTGTCGCTCTCTCACTCTCTCTGTCTTCCGATTCCCCCTCCGCCCTCTCCTCCCACACTCTCTTTACTTGTATTTTATCTATCTAGTAATATTTTTTCTTTTTTCGCTAATATTTTTTTTCTCATTCCTTGGTAGGTTTCTTTGTTTTGGGTTGACTTTCCTCTCTTTCAACTGACATTGCCTATGTGCATTTCTTTTTCGCTCTTGTTATTTCTCTTTTCTTTCTTTCAATTTATTACTTCAAGGATTTCTTTCGTTATTTTTTTCCACTTTCTTTTTTTTTCTTCCCCTATTTTTCATGAATCTTTTCTTGTTTTTCTCTTTTCTTTTTTCATTTTTCGTTTTCTTTACTTTCTTTTCTTTTTCTACACGTTCTTTCTTTCTTTTTCTTCTTTTTCTCACTCTTTCTTTTACTTTTTTTTTTTTAACGGCATTCACTTCTTCATGACTCTTTAAAGAATTCTTTTGCTGTTATCATTTTTGTTTATCATTTTTGTTACATTTTCCTATTGATTCTGTATTCTATGTTGGCTAAAGCATTTTAAGTGCATTTTTGTACTTGGTGGCATCTTGAATCGCAGTAGAACAACAACTAAAAAAGATCTATGGCTTACAAAAAGTGAAGGTAAAAGTACACAAATACACACACACAAGCGAAAGCGCATACAAATATACAAACATACACACACAAACGCACGTGCACATACACTCACACACACAGACACACACACACATACAAACACACAACACACACACACACACACACACAAAACTGATGTTTGTTTTGTTGTGTCCAATAGGTCTGCATGACTTAAAAGGCAATAACTATTCTGAATCTGAATCTGAATCTGAATCTGAATCACACAAACACACAAAAACACACATACAAAGAGATAGAGATAGATAGATAGATAGATAGATAGATAGATAGATAGATAGATAGATAGATAGATAGATAGATCGATAGATCGATCGATCGATCGATCGATCGATCGATCGATAAGATAGATAGATA
>CM060334.1:50904495-50906995 GCA_030674155.1 Stramonita haemastoma
CATTGGCACACAATGGCCTTTCTTCCCCAAAAATGGAATGAGTTTAGAAATTTTGCCAGAGGGACAATATTCCTGATTATGAGTTATTTTAGGACACAAAGGGTATTATATTATTCCCCGTGAATGTTGGGTGGTATTATTTCAATACACAAAAGGGTCTAATTCTTATAAATGTCAAATGGTGCCATTCAGTACACTAAAGAGCACTAATCCAGTAAATGTTGGGTGTTATTTCAGCACAGAAAAAAAGAGTAATCCTACGACTATAAGGAGCCATTTCGATACATAAAGCATCACTATTTCTGTCAATGTCCACAGAGTTATTTCAGTACAAAAGCAGAACATATTCCTGTAAGTAGCAGGTATCGTTTCAGTACAAGTAGAGGTATTAATTATTCCAATAAATATTACCAACTTACCTCCTAATGTACACAAAGGCATGCTCACGTCCTCTCTCTCTCTCTCTCTCTCACTCTCTCTCTCTCTCTCTCTCTCTCTCTCTCTCTCTCTCTCTCTCTCTCTCTCTCTCTCTCTCTTCTCTCTCTCTCTCTGGATGACTGGGGACTGGTTGTAAAAAAGCACACGAGTGCTTATCTATTATCCTCGAATAAAATACTTTGCCTTGCCTTCTCTCTCTCTCTCTCTCTCTCTCTCTCTCTCTCTCTCCTCTCTCTCTCTCTCTCTCTCTCTCTCTCTCTCATCTCTCCTCTCTCTCCTCTCTCTCTCTCTCTCTCTCTCTTCTCTCTCTCTCTCTCTCTCTCTCTCCCCCCCCTCTCTCTCTCTCTCTTTCTCCCCCCCCCCTCTCTCTCTCTCTCTCTCCTCTCTCTCTCTCCTCTCTCACTCTCTCTCTCTCTCTCCTCTCTCTCTCTCTCTCTCTCTCTCTGTCTCTGTCCTCTCCATATATCAAACACAAGTGCACACCAGGTTTTTGGATATATATATATATATATATATATATATATATATATTTTTTTTTTTTTACAAATGTACATTTCTTCCTTTCAACACAAAGTATGGTCTTACCAACCCACCTTTAATGACGCAACACCTCATCCATCCGTCTTCTCCACCCCCCTCCCACCCATACTCTCTCTTCTGAGCCAATCACCTGCAAACAAACCAAAAGGGCAAAAGTAAGGGAGACAGGTAGAGATTGTACGTGTGACCCCCCCCCCCCCCCCCCACTCTCCAGAAAATTTTAATCAAACTCTGAGATGAGATCTGGCCACGTGCTGGCACATCTTTGGTAACCCATTCTTTCCTCAAGGACTGATTGTCAGGGCTGGTTTCCATGTCTTTGATTAGTAGTTTACCCTTCTGGAAAATGTTGGTGAAGATATTTCACAACCTCAGCAAAACCCTTGTATCACATAGATACATATATACTGGCAATTAGGCCAAAGCTCTCATGTACCTGACATTTTACGCAATCTGTTTCTAAGTTCATTCATTCCCCCGAAGAAATGCCAAGGGGGACTATCAGTATGAATAACATTCCCACCTTCTCGAAATTTTGTTTTTGGACTTCTTTCTTTTTATCACTATCATTGTTTGCTATAAATAGATTTTAGAATTTAGAACAAATATTGAAAACAACAGCATTTTGGAATCATAGCAACAACAAGCTTGTAGCTTGTAGTGTGCTCAATTCCACAATGAAAATTAACATGAACACGACGGCGGTTGAGCTGCAATGTGCAAATCAACAACAACAACAAAATCCATCAATTACAATATTCGCTAGAAATGGGGAAAATAACGTAAAGGAACATACCTATTTGTAGATATAACACACAGAAGAAGTGGGAATAACATATTATAGTTATAAAACCGGAGAAAGAAAGAGAATGTGAAAGACCAAAGTACCATCTTCAAGACCAAAAATTAATACTGCCAGTCAGATAAGATGATACCAGGTAATAATCTACATGCATAATGACGATTATCGAAGAATAAATCGTGTACTATATCAGATTTTTTCATTAATTGCCATTCACCTTCACATATTCACTATCTCTCTTTCTGTCTTGCTTCATTTTTCTGTCACCTTTCTTCTGTACATTTTCCCCACTTCCTGCTTCATTCTCCTGTCTTTTGTTTCTACCATATAGATTATAACAATATAAGATAACCATTATCTTTTATGCCAAAGTCAGACAGATGTGTTGGACATGACTTATCAGGCACTCAACGGCAGCACAACGCGTCTTCGCTTTTATAGCAGACAAAAATCGCAGCTGTTTTAGTGAAAATGAAAAGAGAAGAAGAAGAATTGCGAAGACAAAGAAGAAGAATTGCGAAGAAGAAGAAGAAGAATTGCGAAGAAGAAGAATTGCGAAGAAGAAGAATTAAGAATCATTGCGAAAAACTGCAAAGAAGAACAAGAACAAGGACAAGAAAAAAAGAGAATAATTATTATTTAAGCATCATAAATTCCTTTGCTAAAGTAACGACAGACCTCACAAAATACCAGACGAAGAATGTCGCACATGCACACACA
>CM060334.1:50926995-50929495 GCA_030674155.1 Stramonita haemastoma
TGACGGGGTTGATTGATGATAACTAGAAGGCATTAAGTGTGACTTTATGTACTTGCAAAATTGGAAATGTAAAATGGATGGAAATGTTTTCCGCTGTGATGTTGATATTCCCCCTGCCTTAATCATTTTTGTATAGTGGCCTAAGGCCGATGTACAATAAAACCTTTCAGTGTTCAGTGTTCTCTCTCTCTCTCTCTCTCTCTCCTCTCTCTCTCCTCATCTCTCTCTCTCTCTCTCTCTCTCTCTCTCTCTCCTCTCTCTCTCTCTCTCTCTCTCTCCTCCTCTCTCTCTCTCTCTCTCTCTCTCTCTCTCTCTCTCTCTCTCTCTCTCTCTCTCTCATCTCTCTTCTCTCTCTCTCTCTCTCTCTCTCTCTCTCTCTCTCTCTCTCTCTCTCTCCTCTCTCTCTCTCTCTCTCTCTCTCTCTCTCTCTCTCTCCTCTCTCTCTCTCTCTCTCTCTCTTCTCTCTCTCTCATCTCTCTCTCAGTTTTACTTTTTTCTTAACCATTCTGTTCTCCCTATCTTTCTTTCTCAAATCGATTTTTTAAACAAACTCCTTTCTGACATTTTGTATGACTTTTTTTTTACGTGAGCTGATCTGGAATCGGAATGTGTCAGCTGAGGCCACCAGGCAGACCTCCTGCAGAGTGACAATCACAGGAGAAGACCTGGCACTACGCTTCGTAGCCCTGAGGGATTGCAGAGGAAGATTAGGGTAGGGAATGTGAAGGTACAGAAAAGGGAGAGAGAGGGGGGGATTGGAGAGAGAGAGAGAGAGAGAGAGAGAGAGAGAGAGAGAGAGAGAGAGAGAGAGAGAGAGAGAGAGAGAGAGAGACAGACAGACAGACAGACAGACAGACAGACAGACAGACAGACAGACAGACAGACAGACAGACAGACAGACAGACAGACAGACAGAGACATGGATAAAGGGAGATAACAGAGAGATAGAGAGACAGACAGACAGACAGAAAGAAAGAAAGAGGCAGGCACAGAGACAGAGATAAAGGGAGATGAGAAAGAACGGGAAAAAGAGACAGACAGACAGACAGACAGACAGACAGACAGACAGACAGACAGACAAACAGCACGCATGCTGTGTTCTTGATTTTTCAGAATCCCTCGTTTCCTGCTACATCATCAGTTTCTCATCGCGACTGGACTTAAAAAGGAATAGCGCGTAATTATTGTTGGCTAAATTTGTTAATGAGAACAGAGGTACTAGTTTTTGACGTTTCCCGTAATTGCGTAAGATCAGAGGCTGGTGTTATTTTCTTTTACAGGAATGTCACCAATACTCCATTCGAAGCTCTGTCTGTCTGTCTGTCTGTCTTTGTATATTTCTGTCTGTCTGTCTGTCCTGTCTGTCTGTTTGTCTGTCTGTCTGTCTGTCTGTTTTTCTCTCTTCTCTCTCTCTCTCTCTCTCTCTCTCTCTCTCTCTCTCTCTCTCTCTCTCTCTCTCTCTCTCTCCTCCTCTCTCTCTCTCTCCTCTCTCTCTCTCTCTCTCTCTCTCTCTCTCTCTCTCTCTCATATCATATCATCACAACAATTTTCTAAAACCTTAAGTTGATTTTGCAAGCCAGTAGGTGTAGTTGACAATAATGCCACATCATCAGCAAACAATAAGATAAACAATTCGAAAATATCAGGATGCAGTTGAACCCCATGCTTGCCTTTTTCTTTCATACTGTTTGCTACCTGGTTAATAAATATACAAAATAATGTGGGGCTCAGAACACATCCCTGTCTTACTCCAATAGGTGTTTGGAACATATCAGTTAATTCAAAATTTGCTCGTATACATGCTGATAATGACTCATACATAGCACTAAGGGATGCAAAAAACTTACCTTTCACACCATGGGCATAAATACATTGCAATAGTTTATTGTGTTGAACAGAATCAAAGGTTTTTTTAAAATCTATAAATGCGACATACAATTTTCGGCCTTTTTTATTCATAATGTTCTGAATACTTGCATACAGAGTAAAAACTTGGTCAATGGTAGAATGCTTTCGACGAAAGCCTGCTTGACATTCTGAAATCATATTATTGCTTTCTAGCCAGTCATACAAACGAGCATTCAATATAGAAGTATAACATTAAGCGTAAATTTAGATAAAACCAAGATTATGGTGTTCAGGAAAGGGGGTTCTTAGGTAAACATGAAAAGTGGTTCTTCAATAATAGAAAACTAGAGGTAGTCAACAGTTATTGTTATTTGGGATTTAATTTTACATCTATGATCAGTGCAAAAAGAGGTACACTACACCTGGGTACTAAAGGGAGAAAAGCAGTCCTACAGCTCAACAAAGTTTTTCAAAAGTGCAAAGAAATGACGTCTAGTACATTCTTTAAACTTTTTGATGTAAAAATTCAACCAATATTGTTGTACTCTTCGGAAATTTGGGGGTTTGTATAAATTAGACCACTTAGAAAAAGTACACATGATTGCATGTAAAAGGTTTTTGGGTGTGCCAACCAAGACCCCAAACAAAATGG
>CM060334.1:50934495-50936995 GCA_030674155.1 Stramonita haemastoma
CAGCCGGCAGTTTCCATGTGCCTTTCGTTTCCAGCTAAGCACTTGAAGTTTCTCTTCTCCAGATAAGAAGCCAGATAACAGGAGTCTGTAGCCTTGTATAGTTTGGATTTTTTGGGGTCTAAAGCCTTGTAAGTGATTCAGTTTAAATTGACCCTGGGGAAGGAACATTGATTAGGGAAGAGAGGAGGGGGGGGTACATTTGTGTTGAAATTTTTATTGGGTAAACTGTTGGGTTAACTTTTCCATAGCAGAATGCATTGGGAAAAAGGAAGAAAAGAGGAAGATTAAATTTAAAAAAACAACGACAACACACATACACCGAAACACACAGAGATATATATGTATATGTATATGTGTATGTATATGTATATAAAAATAATATATATATATATATATATATATGTATATTATATCATATATATATATATATATATATATATATATATACCAATTTGCTTGGCCTAGCTTTCCATATACAGTGTTTGTCAATGCTGCCAGTATTTACACTTCTTTGGAAAAAAAAAAGAAAAAGGAGGCATTAAAGTACTTTTTGGAAGAAAGAGAAATAGGCAAAAAGCAAATAAATACAGAAAAAATTAAAAGAACAATAGGAGGACTGGAATAGATTTTTAAAAAAAGATAAAGGCAAAGGTGGCTTATAGCCTAGGCGGTCGTAGGGGAGCGAGGCAACAGAGACCTCAGCTTCTCTATGGGGCCAGCATATTGAGGGCGGCACCCATCTCCTACTTCGCTGCCTTACCTCCTCTGACCCTAAAGAGCGCAGATACTTAGTTACAGATGGAAGAACTGGGGGACTGTACTGAAGCCAAAGCGAGCAAACGGTCACCCATTCACGCGGTAGCCACGCTCGATGGTGCTTGACCTTCGCTTGGGGAAAGTGAGTGCTCTGACCACTGAGCTATCCCGTCTCCAAAGAAATTATACGTTGCTGAACAAAATCATTTAAAAATCAAAATGCTTATAAACATCAGAAAAAAATAACACAAAATAGACTAGATCTTTAAATATCAATGGAAAAAAAAACAAGTAAACAAAATCAAGCATCAAAAGACATGGAAAATTCTAAGAAAGAAGTATTATAAAGTAAAGTGGAAAATGGAAAGGAATAAAAAAAAACCACACAGAGCACTTCAGTAATCATTTCTTCCTTCCCCTTTAACAGCGAAGGAGAAAGAAAAAAAAGGCTGGAAAAACAAGAGAAAACAATAAAAGAATAACGAACGGAAGGATATAAAAAGATAAAGAAACCACAGACCATGAATAAAAAGAAGGTAAGAAAGATCAATATGGAAAGAATGAATGAAAGATCTACGATAGAAAAAAAAATGAAAGAAACATCCACGCACTTAAACACACAAAACCGGAGATTGATTCTAGCAACAAATAAATTCCTCTCACCAACATTTTTAAGAAAAAAAAGAAAAAGAAAAACAGAATAAAGAGAGGAGAGAGAGAGAGAGAGAGAGAGAGAGAGAGAGAGAGAGAGAGAGAGAGAGAGAGAGAGAGAGAGAGGAGAGAGAGAGAGAGAGAGAGAGAGAGAGAGAGAGAAGCAACATACACAGAGAGACAGAGACAACAAAGAGTGAGAGAAGAAATCGAGAAAAACAGACAGAGAAGCAGAAACACACAGATACACTGAGGGCTCAGTTTCTCCAAGAGTAAAATCTGTCACAGCAGTTATGACCAAATGTATGCCACAGGAAGAGAGAAGTGACACACCTTTCACATCCCTAAGAGCCACAGCACTTAGCCTAACCACGTCTGCTAACACACACAATCCCTCATTGCAAATCCCCCTCCCTCCAGTTCTGCTGCGGGAGGGATTTTTTTTTTTACAGAAAGAAAAAAAAATAAATCAAGAAAAAAAGATAAAATAAATTCAGTAAAGAATAAAAGATGAAGGAAAGAAAGAAAGAAAGAAAGAAAGAAAGAAAAAGAAAGAAAAGAAAGAAAGAAAAAGAAAGAAGAGAAAGAAAGAAAGAGAAAGAAAGAAAGAAAGAAAGAAAGAAAAGAAAAGAAAGAAAGAAAGAAAGAAGGAGAGAAAAGAAAGAACGAAAGACGCAAAAAGCAGAAAGACAGAAAAAAAGAAAGAAAAGAACAAAAAAAAGACACGAAAGAAATGGAGAAAGAATAAAGACATAACGATCGTCATTGGAAACCTTTCCAATTCTTGGGGCTTTGTGGACATACAGTAGATAAAAAAGAAAAGAAAGAAATTAAAGTGAGGAAATCAGGAAGGAATAAAGAAAGAAAGAAAGAAAGAACGAACGAAGAAAAAGAAAGAAAGAAAGAAAGAAAGAAAGAAAGAAAGAAGAAGAAAAAAAGAAAAGGAAATAAAAGAATAACTAAAAACACCAAAAACTGGATGAACATAACGAAAGAAAGAACGAACGAAAGAAAGAAAGACAGACAGAAAGAAAGAAAGACAGAAAGAATAGAAAGAAGGAAAGAAACAAACAAGCAAGCAAGCAAGGAAAGA
>CM060334.1:50939495-50971995 GCA_030674155.1 Stramonita haemastoma
GAAAGAAAAGAGCAGAATGGACAAAAAAAGCAGAAAAAGAACAAAATGGAGACGACAGAAAGAAAAGGAACCAGACAGAAACAAAGAGAGGGATAGAAGAGAGGAATTTCTTAGCACAGAATTTCGTGATGGTGGGGATGCTCTTTATACTGACAATCCTTCCTCTGAAGTTAGAGTATGGCTGCCTATAAGGCGAGGTACTTGAAAACAATCATACCTACAAACTTCTTATTCAGTGTGCAGTTTCAATCTCACAGTGATTCCCAGGTAGGATGAGTGAATCAGAGTGCACATTCTGAGTGACCCTCAAAGAGTTAAGCTGGGGAACGTATAACAATAACTAACAACTGTCGCAGATTCCCTACGGATACACGACTTTTGACTGTTAGTCTCCTCCAAAGAAACTTTTTGGAAATAAAATATGTACCAAAGTTAACTCCAGGGTAAAACCTACTTCGAAAAATCAGACACTTTTGTTTGAAAACTCAGTCTAGCGCCTGAAAGTTACTGTGATTGGGTGAAAACTACTGCTGGAACCACGGTACCATTCTGCCCGCCTTCTGTCTGTCTGTCTGTCTGCTAGCATTCCCAGATTACTGTCTGGTGAAGGTAGCAATGACTGCTGCACCCTGTGCAGCTCTGCTGGAATTGGACGCTGGAGACAGGAGTGCTAGAGATCTTTCAGTGTGATGGGTTACTTTTGGAATGAGGTTTGCTGCAGGTTATTGCTGTAGGGAGGAGGGCGGAGGGCAGAAGGAAGCCATGTTGTGGTGTTGGCTCATTTGAAAGACAATACAACGGCGGATGGTGTGGCCCAGTGGTTAACACACTTCGACTTCATTTCTATATTTATGTCTGTTATAATTATCGTGGATTCGAATCTCAGCGATGTCTGGTGAATTAAAAAGACATGACTTACGTGATCTTTCAGCTCAACTTCAAGTGCAGACCTGCCAGTGCCTTAATTTTCTTCATATACGTAATTATGCAGAATTTTTATTTTATTTATTTATTATGTATTTATTTTTTTATATCGAGGATAATGGGATAAGCACTCTTGTGCTTCTCTACATCCTGTCTCCGTGTGTATGCAGTTTTGTAAATGTCATCTGTTCCCACCGGCACACGATGGCCTACTCTTACGAAAAGCGGAACAGGATTTAACGTGTGTGCAAGATGTTCTGTGTGCGTTCGCACACGGGGCCTCGGTTTACAGTCTCATCCGAAGGACTTTTGGGGAGAGTGGAGTCAGCACAGATGTTAACTCCAGGAGAAAAATCTCTTCGACCGGAATCGAACCCGGGTCTTCAAATTGCCAGCGCAATGTTCTGACCACTAGGCTATTCGTCCACAACCCCCCACCCCCTCGTCGTATACATAATTATGCAGAAGTTTATATCTGCAATGCTATCTTATGTAAGCGTTTGGTAAGTTCAGGAAACAAGAACATACCCAGCATGCATCCCCGGCGTCGGAATGTGGCTACCTTCATGGTGGGCTGAAAATAATGGTCATGTTCGCAATGTCGCTAACGTTTATCTCGGAGCTATAGCCGAGGAACTCAAGAAGAAGACAAATGCTGTGGTAAATGGAAGGCTGTGGGGTTTTGTCATGCTTATTAATACATATTCATGTCTGACCCTTCATCAAGCATTTTTTTATTTCTTTCTGGAGCCAGTCAAACAAGGAAACAGCTATTCTTAGATCCGTCGCTATGGAATATTCAGCCACTGTCGCGAAGACCTGGGGTTCAAATCCCGTAAAGGTTATGCAGTTACATAGCACTTCGGCTGATTCTACTTAGAGTGTGTTTGTGATGGACCTATTCGGAACATTAAAAATATAAAATTAAGCATTATCCAGTCGGGGTAGAATGGGACCCAAACAAACCTATTGTCACATTTTCTCTATATGTGTCTTATTCTTGGGGATATTTATGCGCATATGCATTTATGTACTGGCTCGTATTTGTTGTGCATTTTGTTAGGTGGGTGTGGTTTTTTTTTGGGGGGTGTGTGCTTTTTTGTGTGTGAGCGTTTTACGAGTGTGTGCATGTGTTGACGAGCTTGCACTGTGATGTGGTGCATTATCTTTTTATATCATGTTGACTAATGTGTGTAGTACTATGCGTGCGTTTTTGCGTATACTGTACCAGCTTTCGTACCATCAGATTTGCTACAGTCAACCCAGGCTACCTTCTTCAGGGCTGTGGTGTCGCCACAAGAATAGCACCACATATATCAAATCTGCCAGTAAAGTTTGTACGCATACAGTACCGCACTCTCGTGGTGCCGTGGGCTCTGTTACTGAGCAAAAGTCGGGGTAGTGCGGGACTCAAATTGGGCTTTATGTCACATCTTTTCGATATGCCCCTTATTCTTGCGGATATGTATGTGTAAGCATATGCCTGCACAGTTCGTATTCGTGTGTGCGTTTATTTTGTTTGTATGCATGTGGTGACGACACTGCACTGTGCTACAGTGCGTCATATTTGTATTTGATACCACTTTATGTCACAGCAGATTTCTCTGCGTAAAGTTCGGGCTGCTCTCCCCGGAGAGAGCGCGTCGCCACAAGTGCAGCGTCTACCTTTTTTTTGTTGTCCTGCCTGCAACTGAATATGTTTCCCTATCAGAGTGGCTTTTTTCTACAGAATTAGCCGGGGTCAACCCCCTTGTTGCCGTGGGTTCTTTTACGTGCGCTAAATAGTGATGCGTAACACACGGGACCTCCGTTTATCGTCTTATCCAAAAGACTAGCACCCAGACCACCACTCAGGGTCTAATGGATGGGTAACAAGTTTTGGGCCCAAATGGGATACAAACCACCGCACACTCCGGCCCGGACGTTTTGCCATCAGGCAAGCCGAGTTACCACCTAGGCCACCGATCCATTTTTGTTTCTGCGTTTTCCTGTGTCCGTGTGGTGACGACCCTGCACTATGTTGTGGTGCATAATATTGTATATCATCATGAATAGTTATTATGTGTGACACTATGCGTTGTTGCGTACACTGTATCACCATTTGTTCCCACAAACTTGCTATTTTCAAGTAAGGCTGCCCTCTTTAGGGCTGTGGTGTCACCACAAGAAAAACGCCACCTATATCAAAGATTGTAGTTAAGTGTGCATGCATCCAGTAGAACACTGTCATGGTGCCGTGGGTTAGTTTACTGGCCAAAAATCAGGGCAGTGCGGTTCTCGAACCGGCCTCCTATAACATCTTCTCCATAGGCGCTTTATTTTTGGGAGTGTATATTCACACACGCGTGCGCGCGTATTGGTTGATTGATTGATTGATTGATTAATTCTTTTATATCGAGGATAATGGCATAGGCACTCTTGTGCTTTTTACGTCCAATCCCCGTGTGTATGCAGTTCTGTCAATGTCATCTGTCCCACCGGCACACGATTGCCTACTCTTACAAAAGCGGAACAGGATTTAACGTGTGTGCAAGATGTTCTGCGTGCGTTCACACAAAGGACCTCAGTTTAAAGTCTCATCCGAAGGACTCTTGGGGAGAGTGGAGTCAGCACTGATGTTAGCTCCAGGAGAAAAATCTCCTCGACCGGACTCAAACCTGGGTCGTCAAACTGCCAGCGCAATGTTCTGACCGCTAGGCTGTCCGTCCCCCGCGCGCGCGCGCGCGCGTCGTGTGTGTGTGTGTGTGTGTTTGTGTGTGTGTGTGTGTGTGTGTGTGTGTGTGTGTGTGCGCGAGCGCGCATGCATGCGTGCGTGCGTGTGTGCGTGAGTGCGTGCGTGAAATGCGCACATGTGTGTGCACGTGCACATGTGATTAAGAGATTCAAGATTTAAAGAAAGATTCAAAGTATGTTATTACCATTTAAGTCATGTGGACTTATTTGACACAACAAAACAAAAATCAGTTTCAAATACATTTCTGCCCAAAATGTCCATTAAAAGCATGTTGCATTCTATTTTTCTTTTTTTCTCTTTTCTCAAACCATTTATTTACATATCTTATGATATCTGCTTGCTAGATATCAACTGTCAGTATGTCGCTTAACTTAAAATATTTTTTTACGTTCTTTTTCTCTTATTTTTACTTTTAAGAATAAATTGTTTCTGAGTTCATCACATAAGAAACATTCATCGAGTAAATAAAATTTTTCTATTTTGTGACAAAATTTATATTAAATTTGTCTGTCCTCTCTGAGCATATTTTGGTGTCCCTTTATCTTAAAAATTGCGACAGCTTATCCAAAATTTACAAGTGTGATTGTGCGTGCGCGCGTGCGCGCGTGTTGTGTGTGCGTGCATGTCTGTATGCACAGGTGCCCATACATCTCATAGTGCCGTGAAATTCTAAAAAATCATGAACATTGGATTTTTATAACTTAATGTGGTGTTTTCATGTTTATTGATATTATATGTTAAAGCCTGTTTCCCATATGCTTGCTTTTCTCTGCTGAATAATTTGAGAAAATAAAACTTTATAAGTGCACCAAGGGGATTTTTTTTTTGGCATGTGCCATTTATTTTAACAAATGTTTGAAAATATCTATGTCAATAGTTGTTTGCGGTTTTTTTTTGCTGTACTGATCGAGTACATTGAATGATGCAAGGAAGGGGAAAGAATGAAGTAGACAAAAAGATTACAATAACGACAAGAGAGGAGAGAGAGAGAGAGAGAGAGAGAGAGAGAGAGAGAGAGAGAGAGAGAGAGAGAGAGAGAGAGAGAGAGAGAGAGAGAGAGAGAGAGAGGAGAGAGAGAGAGAGAGAGAGAGATTTATTATTTTATTTATTCTTTTATATCGAGGATAACAGAATAAGCAATCATGTGCTTTTTTCATCCGGTCCCCGTGTGCATGCAGTTTCGTAAATATTGTCATCTGTTCCCACCGGCACACGATGGCCTACTCTTACGAAAAGCGGAACAGGATTTAACGTGTGCGCAAGATGTTCTGCGTGCGTTCGCACACGGGGCCTCGGTTTAAAGTCTCATCCGAAGGACTTTTGGGGAGAGAGGAGTCAGTACTGATGTTAACTCCAGGAAGAAAATTTCCTCGACCGGATTCGAACCCGGGTCTTCAAATTGCCAGCGCAATGTTCTGACCACTAGGCTATCCGCCCCCCGAGAGAGAGAGAGAGAGAGAGAGAGAGAGAGAGAGAGAGAGAGAGAGAGAGAGAAGAGAGAGGAGAGAGAGAGAGAGAGAGAGAGAGAGAGAGAGAGAGAGAGAGAGAGAGAGAGAGAGAGAGAGAGAAAAGGAGAGAGAGAGGGAGAGGCAGGCAGACAGACAGAGACAGAGGATGACAGAGAGCGCGGTGCAGATAAAAGGTTATGTATCGGATTCTGTGCACAGTCTATAAACACGCAGCCATTCATGCACAAAACTCTGAACAAAGATCTGGGTCAAGTTTTAAATGTTTATCTTTTGACCTTAGTTTGCCCAGAGATGTATGGCATTTCATCACATGATGATGATAATAATAATAATAATAATAATAATAATAATAATAATAATAATAATAATAATAATAATGATAATGATAATGATAATAATGATTTAAAAAAAATTAATAATAATAATAATAAAGCAATAATAATAAAATGGAGGCTTATATAGCGCGAATTAAAAAAAAAAACAAGGGCTCACCGTGCTGTACAATCAAATCAATTTGAATAGGTTATATATGAACATGAAAAAATTTACTAGCAAAAAAAGGAAAAATGCATGTACATACAATACACAGCATATTACATGGCCAAACAATAAAAGTGAAAAGCAATATCAAAAAATGTGTAGTGCAGTACGATGGACACACACACACACACACACACACACACACACACACACACACACACACACACACACACACACACACACACGCCTACACAAAATCACACATACACATACGACACGGAATAACAAAAAAACCGGCACATTCACAGATCTAGATTTACCCTACATGTACTCACATTAACAAAAAAATAAGATGAAGTAAAACAGAAATGAAGAACCTTATATCCCAAAACAGCATGTTGATAGTGTTTTCTTCAATCAGCCCGAAACTTCCTTTTCCTTTTTTTTTATATTTCAGCTGCATAGGATTAAAACTATTTGCAAACAGCTTCAAATGCAATGTACAATAATACTGAATACAACACTAACAATAATTTCAGCTGCGAACCGGCTACCCAACCCTAACTCCAGCTGTTTTGCGGGGCTGAAGGGGGGGGGGGGGGGGGGGGCTTTTCCCAATGCTCTGACCAGCAGTGACACAATGACCGACCCACTGACTTTTGATACAGTGTGAATAACATTTTAAAATCCTTCATCACAAAGACGTTTTCGTTCCAAAAGTAATACCGATATAACGATATAACGTATTTTTCTCAGAATAGATTCAGCTGGTAGTGAAATGTTGGTGGTGTGTGCTCACTAATTTTATCCTAAAATTACTAAACTAGACATTTATAAATTTTATACCAGACATAAAATACAGGAAAAGGGAAGCAAACCTGATTAATAATAATAATCTATAAAAACAAAACAATGGTGATAATTATAATACATTGAATTTGTATAGCTTATATCTGGGAAAAACAAAGACCTTGCATTCGACCAATACAACACACAAGCAATTAATAATTTACAGTTTCAGCACATTCGAATGTACACACAATGAACAACTTGTGTCGATTCTATAAAGGAACACTTTTTTTGCAAGGTAATCTATGATTATATCAAACTTTTACAGGTAACAACACTCAGTCGTAAAAAATATATACACACATTCTGACATTTCCAGTTTGGATTCTATAAGCTTAACTTGGTTTGGGGTAACAGAGCAAGGAAACTATTGATAGCACTGCTACCCAAAAGCAAGACAATAACAAAAAACCAAAAACAGTTTACATACAAAATTCAGGAGGTTTTCAAATTTACACTTTCTCGGAGTAAAAATAGTTTTAAAAGCAGTCTTAAAAGTAATATACATTAAAATAAAGCACACATATCTAATCTTGATCCATGATTTTTTTTAAAGGAAAAGGGCCAGCAACGTAGTGCGCATTAACTGCATAACAAACGAATATACCTGATACCATGCACATCCTTAATCTAAACGTTTTACATTAAAACGAGAGGTTGCGACATGATTTAAGCCATGTCCTTAAAGTTTATTATAATCAAGAAACCATGCAGGTATCAAGCCATACACACACATACAGGCAACAAGCTTACACACACACACACACACACTGTACAGGCAAGCTTACACACACACACACACACACACACAAACACACACACACACACACACACACACACACACACACACCACACACACTGTACAGGCAACAAGCTTACACACAAACACACACACACACTGTACAGGCAACAAGCTTACACACACACACTGTACAGGCAACAAGCTTACACACACACACACACACACACACACACACACACACACACACACACACACACACACACACTGTGCAGGCAACAAGCTACACACACACAAACACACACACACACACACACACACACACACACACACTGTACAGGCAACAAGATTACACACACACACACACACTGTACAGGCAACAAGATTACACACACTGTACAGACAACAAGCTTACACACACACTGTACAGGCAACAAGATTACACACACACTGTACAGACAACAAGCTTACACACACACACACACACACACACACTGGACAGGCAACAAGCTTACACACACACACACCACACACACACACACACACACACACACACACACACACACACACACACACACACACACACACACACACACACAACTGTACAGGCAACAAGATTCAACGCACACTGTACAGGCAACACGCTTACACAGACACACAGACACACAGACACTGTACAGGCATCAAGCTACACACATACAGTGTACAGGCAAAAAGCTTACACATACACACACTGTACAGGCAAAAAGCTTACACATACACACACTGTACAGGCAAAAAGCTTACACATACACAGTGTACAGGCAAAAAGCTTACACATACACAGTGTACAGGCAAAAAGCTTGCACATACACACACTGTACAGGCAAAAAGCTTACACATACACACACTGTACAGGCAAAAAGCTTACACACATACAGGCAACAAGCTACACACAGACACACAGACACACACACACTGTACAGGCAACAAGCTACACACACACACACACACACACACACACACATATGTAATAAGCTAACACGTACACTACACAGGCAACTAGTTACATACATACACGCACACTGTACATATGAAGGTGAACAGTTTTCCATTGCTTCAAATCGTTACATGTAGCAAACCCAGTAACACAACTACACATATGAAACAATTATCAAGCTTCCCAAATGACTGAATCAAAACTGTTTCAATATATAACAATTTCGATAAGTTTAAGAAAAAACACAATATTTTTAAGCCTCCAAAACAAAATATTGTAACACCAAATACAAAAATAATTATTATACATGTAAATTCTAATTTATTCAAAAAAGGACTATGTTAGGATATGAACAGGTATAAAAGAAAGTTGTTTGGGGGGTCACTCATAACAGTCTCCTTCAGCTTGCTGTTTATGCAGACGGAAATAAAGTCAAGCAACCCAGTGATGATACCCAAGTCACACAACAAAGGCATGTCCCTTACCGTTGGAGAATAAGGAAAGCCCAAGACAGGCAAACGCTTCAGGAGCAAAACCCTAAAGTCACTACAAACTTTTATCAGTTATATATGATAAGTTGGATTAATGAGCTACAGAAACAGTGGGAAATACAGCAGTTAATACACTTTACTATCGACAATGAAGGAAAAAAGGCAGCATTTTACATTCAGTACTGCAAAGTACATAAAAAAAGTAAAAAGAACACCAAAACTTAGAGAAAAAAGACCCTATAAAACTATGCTGGTAATTTCAAAACAATATTTAAAAAAAATGTCATCAAGAAGAAAATAAAAAGGCGGAGAAATCAAACATTTTCAATACAAGACTTGAACAAAACTTCGTAAAGTTAATTAAAAAAGTACATTTCTAACATTCGTTCCTCATACATGCCTTTAAAATTAAAAACGAAACTAGAAAAGTCATTGCTGGTTACAACTACACATCCAGCAATTCAAGAGAAATCTCTCAATCCTACCCACAATAGAATAAACGCAACCGTCCTCTGTAACTGCAACTTTCTTTTAACCATCACTTCAACATATTAAAAATAACAGAAGCCACGCACACAACTATTATGCTAGTTGCACAGTATCATGTAATTTAAAATGTGATGAGAAATATCTGTCCTACGCCATTTCATACATCTCTATGCTTAAATCAATCGCACACACACACACACACACACACACACACACACACACACACACACACACACACACACACACACACACACACACACACGCGCGCGCGCGCGCGCGCGCGCGAGCGCACACACACACACATAACATAATGCACACATGAATTTAAGGAAATGGGGGGAAGGTGGCAGCGAAGTAGAGTGCATTAAATGCATACCAAACGAAAATACCAGATACCATGCAAAACCTGTCTAAACATTTCACCTCAAGAGAAACGATTGAGAAATTAAATCATGTCCTTATCTTATAAAGACATGACACAGACAACAAGCTACACACACACACACACACACACACACACACACACACACACACACACACACACACACACACAGGCAACAAGCTACACATACAGACAACAAGCTACACACATACAGATAAGCTAAACACACATACAGGTAACAGGCTACACACACACAGGCAACAAGCTACACACATACAGGCAACAAGCTACACACACACAGGCAACAAGCTACACACATACAGGTAACAGGCTACACACACACAGGCAACAAGCTACACACATTCATTTAACAAGCTACACACATACAGGTAACAGGCTACACACATACAGGCAACAAGCTACACACATGCAAGCAACAAGCTACACACATACAGGCAACAAGCTAGCTACACACATACAGGCAACAAGCTACACACATACAATCAACAAGCTACACACATACAGGCAACAAGCTACACACATACAGGCAACAAGCTACACACATACAGGCAACAAGCTACACACATTCATTTAACAAGCTACACACATACAGGTAACAGGCTACACACATACAGGCAACAAGCTACACACATGCAAGCAACAAGCTACACACATACAGGCAACAAGCTACACACATACAAGCAACAAGCTACACACATACAGGCAACAAGCTAGCTACACACATACAGGCAACAAGCTACACACATACAAGCAACAAGCTACACACATACAGGCAACAAGCTACACACATACACTGTACAGACAACAAGCTACACACATACAGGCAACAAGCTACACACATACAGGCAACAAGCTACACACATACAGGCAACAAGCTACACACATACAGGCAACAAGCTACACACATACAGGCAACAAGCTACACACATACAGACAACAAGCTACACACATACAGACAACAAGCTACACACATACAGGTAACAAGCTACACACATACACTGTACAGACAACAAGCTACACACATACAGGCAACAAGCTACACACATACAGGCAACAAGCTACACACATACAGACAACAAGCTACACACATACAGGCAACAAGCTACACACATACACTGTACAGGCAACAAGCTACACACATACAGGCAACAAGCTACACACATACAGGCAACAAGCTACACACATACAGGCAACAAGCTACACACATACAGGTAACAAACTACACACATACAGGCAACAAGCTACACACATACAGGCAACAAGCTACACACATACAGGCAACAAGCTACACACATACAGGCAACAAGCTACACACATACAGGCAACAAGCTACACACATATACTGTACACGCAACAAGCTACACACATACACGCATCAAGCTACACACATACAGGCAACAAGCTACACACATACAGGTAACAAGCTACACACATACACTGTACACGCAACAAGCTACATACCTCCAGGAAACAAGCTACACACATACACTGTACAGGCATCAAGCTACACACGTACAGATAAGCTAAACACACACAGGCAACAAGATACAAACATTCATTTAACAAGCTACACACATACACTGTAAGGCAACAAGCCACACACACACACTGTAAGGCAACAAGCTACACGCATACAGGCAACAAGCTACACACATACACTGTAAGGCAACAAGCTACACACACACACACTGTAAGGCAACAAGCTACACGCATACAGGCAACAAGCTACACATACACCCGCACGCACACACACACACACACACACACACACACACACACACACACACACACACACACACACACACACACACACACTGTACAGGAAACAAGCTACACACATACTCTATAAACTTTAAGAAAAAAGTAATACGTTTGAAGCCTCCCAAATACTGTAACATCAAATTCCAAAATAGATACTAGAAAAATGCAAATTCATTTTTTTTCAAGAAAGGAGTTGTTATAATATGAACAGGTGTAGCAACATGTTGGCTCACACATAACGGTATCATTCAGTTTGCTAGTTATACACAATGAAAAAGTGAAGAAAACAGAAGTCCCACAATAAAGGCACGTCCCTTACAACTGGGAAATAAGAAAAGCCCAGGACAGGCAAATGCTTCAGGAGCAAAACCCTAAAGTCACTACAGACATTGACAATGATGGCAGGATATGTTGGAATAATGAGCCACAGGCATTGTGGATAATAACAGTTCATACACTAAGTATTCTCACTGCAATGAGGAAAAATGATATCAGCAATAAATTGCCTTTTTTTTTGCTCTCAATTCTTCAAAGTACAAAAAAAGAGTAAAAGGATTATTTTGTTTTAGTAACTTAACTCCAAGAATACTATGCTAATCATTTCAATATATATATTTTTTTGATGTGATCAACAAAAAAAGCGGAAAAAACGCTTTCTATACAAGATAAGTTCATTCAGTATTCCTTGCCGAAATGCACGTTTTTCTTTTGTTTAAGCAAAGTGGTTTTAAAGCAACACCATCACCAAAAAAAACAAAAAACAGCCAAGTGTTTCGTACAAGAATTTACCGTTTTTGACAAGTAAAAATAAAAAAACCACGAACAGACTAAACCATTTTCTAGTTGAACAGAACCCCGGTTTTTAGGTAGCACAAAGATAAAGCTAAAAGGACGGCTGAACAAAACAAAACCACAGCCTGTACCACATGTGTTATCATAGTCATCTGCTAATCATTTAAAAAAATATATTTTCCAGATGGTACATTAAGTAAGCATTGATTTGCTCTTTTTCATCAAGCCATCTATAAAAAAAAACGAAAAGAAAAACAAAAGCAAAGAAAACCCCTTAACACACAAACAAACAAACACCTAAAACAAGTCACCAACGTTAATTAAGTAACACGATTTCAACAGCCTTAAAAAAAATATGCCTATACATAATACAAATAACAACAGTAAGAACAAAAATAATAATAAATCAAAAGTCACCCCCCCAGCCCCCTCCCCCCCACACACGCAGACACACACGCAGACACACACGCACACGCACGTGCACACACACACACACACACACACCACACACACACACACACACACACACACACACACACACACACACACACACAACACACACACTCACACTCACACACACACATACGCGTGCAGGAGGTCGTCCACTCAGCACGTATGCACGTACGCGCATGCACACATTTAAAGTTTTTAAAAAATCATAAAGTGTCAAACAGCTAATTTCAATTACAATGTCATCAATGCCATTACTTAGGACTGAAAAAGAATCCATAAAATGTCAATAAGCAATTTATGTCAGATTACAATATCTCCAGACTTCAATTCATACCTTACATATTAGAAGGAAGAAAAAGAAAAGAAAACAACAAAGAATAATACCATATGATAATACCCATCACCACTGAGAACATAACATAACACTAGCAAACATACAAGCAAACAAACACTAACAAAAAAAATCCAATTAAACAAAATAAACAAAAAACAAAAAAAGGGATGGGGAGTTCAACGGATGGGGAGGGGGTATCAAGGAGGAAGGGGAAAACAAAAACAGCAAACAGAAATAGTAATGATTTATGATTATATCAATAATTGATAAAACCCCTACACATATGAACAAAAACCCCAAATAACCCAAAACAAAAAAAAGAAACGCCTTATCCACTAACCAAAATAATATAACTGTAATGGTGCTAATAGTCCCATTGATAAAAGTAAAATAATTCTTAAAACCATTTATGCTGAAAGCTATTGAACTGGGTAAGAAAAAAATACATGGAAAAAAATATGTCACCAATCTAGCCATCAGATCAGTCGTTTGGTTTTCTCCTGTTAAATATGTAGATTGTACACGTATTTACATACATCACTTATACCCTTTCCTGTTCGTAAATAAATTATACATATAAGAAAAAAATTATCCTCATTTTCCCCCTTCCACATACATATATAGCAAGCAAAGTGCAGATTTTTCAGTCACAATAAGCCACACGTGAAAGATTTGTATGGGGGAGGAGAGAGTACTAAAATGATTAATCTAATCTAAATACGGTTGATTGGATTCATGATCAGTTAATTATTTTTGCATAAGCCCATTACTTGATTTTAAATTGATTTTTGAACTGATTTTTATTTTTTGATACATTTTAAACATTTTGGGAGCTTGTTCCATAAATCACTACCTGAATATAGGAAGCTTGTATTGTAAAGATTGTTTCTGGGTCTGGGAAATGTTAGTAGATGGTTATGCCTGTGCTCAATTTTAAATCTATTGGTGGGCATTTTCATTGACAACTGTTTGTACAAATAGAGCTTTATTGAAATAAAGCCTGTTTTGGAATGTAAGAATATTTGTTTGCTTATAATCATTGATGGAGCTTGATTTTAATAGGACAAGTTTTAGTGCTCTTTTATATAACCCATGAATGAATTTAAAATCGGTTTCACTGCAGTTGTCCCAAAGAGATGAGGCATAGTCAACTATCGGCCAGATAATTATGTCCACAAAAAAACTTTGCGTGAATGATTATCTAGAAAGTGTTTTATTTTTGATAACTGAAGTACCTTGTGTAGTATGTCACTTTTACAACACTGCAAGTTTAGAATATACACTTTTAAAATGAAGTTGGAGAAAATAGACACAAATCATACAAATGTGTTTTTTTTTTAAATACCAAGAAAAAAGGCAAGAACTCGTGTTGTAATGAGTGCTGATCGATATCAAAACATGTCATGCAGTAAGGAGCATAAATCAATATCAAAGTAGATCATGCAGCAATGAGCATTGATCAATATTGACTTTCACCAGTGTCTTCCCAATATAATCAATTTTTTTAAAAATATAAGGCCTTACAATGTTTTCCTCGTTTATTTCATTTCTTCCATTTTCCATGTTTTCTTTTAGTCTGTGGTCAGAATTTTGGCCTTATAAAGTTACATTGTTGGGCATCGAGCGATCTTTAATAGATCCACATTTGGACTTTAAAATTATCATAAAAAGCATACACTAAAAGCTGTGATAAGAGTATATTTGTGCCGAAGTATAAAAAAAAAGCTGGGAGATATTAAGATGGAGTTTATCAATGGGGGATGGGAATGCTATGACCTGGGTAATGGACATGTCCCTGACTAGTGGCAAAGCAAAAGGCCAAAAGCAAACAAGGTATCAAGACACACCAATACAAGATGTTTGCATTATCATTCCTTTTGTACAGTGAAAGGCAACACTAGTTCTTGACCACCAGATTTTGTCAAACAAAATAAAACTTTCTTTGATGCAAGCTTAAAGAACTTGAAAACATTTTCGTTCATTAAATAGACAAAATGTGAAATTCTAACACTTATTTCTCATCCCCTCCTTCAAAAGTAAACGGTTAAAGTGACAAGTCATTGCTGATTACAACTACACATCCAGCAATTTAAGGTAAATATTTGAATCCTACCCACAATAGAACAAACTCCAGCTACTGCCTTAACTGCTACTTTCTTTTAACCCTTGCTTCAAAACAAATATAAGCCCCCCCCCCCACTTTGAGTGAACAGACATAAAATCGAAGCAATAACACATTCTCTCTCTCTCTCTCTCTCCTCTCTCTCTCTCTCTCTCCTCTCTCTCTCTCTCTCTCTCTCTCTCTCTCTCTCTCTCTCTCTCCCCCAAACTTGAACATGGTTTCTACCTTTTTCTTTCGTAACTCTCATCTTCAATGCATTCTCACTGTCTCCCTGTACCCCTTTCCCCAAAGTTATCACACAGTAATGTATTCAAAAACCAGTGCACCTTTTTCTTTTTTAAACTACAGCTTTTCTAAAATACCTTCCCTTTTTCGAATGAGTGTTCAATCCTACATTTCAAAACCAGCACCTATTTTCAGTTTTTTTTTTTGTAAACTTTTCTAAAATATTTCCCCTATTCTCCACTGAAAGTAACGATCAAGTATGGCTGCCTGCCCCCTTTCCCCATCCTTGGTTATTAGACCCCTTTCCTCCCCATCCCTATCTACCAGACATTCACCCCCTCCCTCCTTTCTAGCATCATTTTCCCTAAATTGTTAGTACCAGTCCTCTTACTAACCTTAGCAGTAGGTCTTTTTTATTGTGATGGGTATTTTTTAAAACATATTTTCAATAGTACTTGATGATGGATTTTAAACATCTTTTAAAGTATAATTTTTCAAAGTATGACAATCACTTTTGAAATTCCATTTCGGTGCTTTTGAAATTATTTACAACTGCTTGCTTTTGATTTCAGGCAGATTCTCGTTTTTGAGATCCTGGTGTAAAAAAGCTCTGTGCTTATCCATTTTTTCTCAATTCAATAATTCAATCCAAAAATAAAGGAGTTTTTTCAGCCACTGTGTCACTGCATACCATGTTAGCCACCTGCCTTTTGTGTCCACATGTGGGGCCAGAGTTAAAGAGTTGAGGTTAGTGTTAGGGTTAAGAGTTAAGAGTTAGTAGCGGGTTAAGGGTTGTCTGTCAGCTGGTCGGTCTGAATGTTAGAATGCATGTGGACACAACAGCAGATAGACACATGGTATGTAGCTATAGGCACAATGGTCCATAGCTCGCATTAGCATGGAGCTTTGAATCAGAATCACAAACATTTTCAACAACAAAGGCTGCGTGTTGGACTCGACACTCGAGTATTCACACTTTTCCATTCAGCTATCAACGTTCTTTTAAGGCCTACGATGTTTTTGAACATGTTTTTTTCCCGTTAGAAAAGAGTTAATATCGCAACATGTAACAATGTTTTCAGTCAGAGGTATTTTGTTCTATCCCCACTGCTTCAACTATGTATCTCTACCCTACCTCAACACCCCTTTCCTCTCCTTTCATCCGATGTCTCCTCGCTAAACTAGCCACCTACCCCCCCCCCCCCCCCCTCCGACACACACAAGCCTCTGCTCTAAGTGTGCATCCCTATACCTTCTAAACACGCTTTTCCCTTCCTTGTCTTCTTCCAACCTGATGTCTCCTCCCCACAACCACCCCTTTCACACACACACACACACACACACACACACACACACACACACACACACACACACACACACACACACGCACAATGTGTTCCGCTGGAACGGATGACAAAATTTACAAGACTGCATAAACATGGGGACTAGATGTAAAAAGCACATAAGTGCTTACTCCGTTATCTTCACAATGACTAAAAACAATCACACACACACACACACACACACACACACACACACACACACACACACACACACACACACACACACACACACACACATCTGCAAAACTGCATACACACGGGAACTCGCGTAAAAAAAAGCAAGTTAAGTGCGTATTCCATTATCCTTGAAATAAAAAAGTAAGTAAGTGAATTAATACCTACATTTTTAGAATACCTAGAAAAATGCAATTGATAAATGCATAAATAAATGCATAATTTCATAAATAAATGTCAAGTAAATAATTGAGTAAATGAATAAATTAATTAAATAAATAGAAAATAAAAACACTCGCCCTGTTTCAGAATAACTCCCTATTTATATTTCAGAGTATATACTGCCAGTAATTCTATCTGATGTACTCGATACCGCAATGTATCTCAAAAGAACAAAATACTGTGAAAACTGTCACCAGTAATTATGCTAACAACATTAGAGATATTATCCTAAAACCTTAACTGCTCTCCTCTCTCTCTCTCTCTCTCTCTCTCTCCTCTCTCTCTCTCTCTCTCTCTCTCTCTCTCTCTCTCTCTCTCTCTCTCTCTCCCTCTCCACCCTTATAGTACGTCAGTGGTAGCCAGAACAGAGATCAAACAATACCAGCAATAAATCAGTTCTGCTTACAGTCACCCATGGCCACGATAGTTTTCAATTTATCATTTCTTCACATCCTTTTCAGCACATACTTATTACAACTTATCCCATAACCAATGGCTATTATATAGTTTGTTGTCAATTTCTATTTTTGAGGTCTATGACAATTTTGCTGTTTAAACACTGCATAACATTTTTCATATAGTAGCTGTGAATGTTGTTTCTAATTTTAAATAATATATACAAAGCATTTCCAATTATACTACAATCGAGGGGCAAATTATCTTTGAATTATTTTTCTGATTTTTTTTATCAAATTAACACGGGAAAAATAATAAGTAAAAAATATTGCTAGTTTGACACTGAGTATACGGGCAAAATTCTTTTTTTCTAAATTATTCTTCAAATTGGACTCATCGAAAAAATGTTTTGAAAGAAAAACAAAAAAGTAATCATTGGCGCAGTACTCTACAACCATCAATTAAAAAGTGTAGGTAAGGAGAGTCTTACCTCGAAATAAAAACATTCTTTTCAGTAGTAAAATAAGGAAAACAAAAAACAACAAACCAGCAAGAATCTTAGACAATCTTTAAAATTCGAAACTTAATACTCGTGTCCAAACAAGAATAATTTATACTGCAACCTGTGAGTCATTTTGAGAAAAGAAAACACTCATGAAATTTGTTTTTTAAATGACATTAAAAAGAGGTACTAAAAAAAATCAACCGTTACAATTATATTTAAAAAAACCTCCATGAAGCTCTGTCAGAAGCAGAACAATCTTTTACACTATCATTTAAACAGTTTTATTGCAAAAATCTACAATCTATAGAAAACACATGCTACACTTGGTCTGACAACTTAAAAAATATATACCTCAATTGAATCAAAAGAAATATATTTGTTAACCTTTAAATTTGCCACTCTTATTCAGGAGTATTTTATACACACTTTCAATGAAAAATTAAAATTACTCCTGCTGTATGCACTAGTTTACCACATTTGACTTTTTGATGCCCCAATCTTCAACACTGATTTCTTGATGTCCAAGACTTCTACACTTTGATGATTTGATGTCGCAGTCTTCCACACTGGATAATTTTTTGATGTCACAGTCTTCAACACTGGATATTTTTTTGATGTCACAGTCTTCCACACTGGGTGATTTTTGATGTTGCAGTCTTCCACACTGGATGTTTTCTTGATGTCCTAGTCTTCCACACTGGATGTTTTCTTGATGTCCTAGTCTTCCACACTGGATGTTTTCTTGATGTCCTAGTCTTCCACACTGGATGTTTTCTTGATGTCCTAGTCTTCCACACTGGATGTTTTCTTGATGTCCTAGTCTTCCACACTGGATGAAATCTGAAGATATATTAAAGCAAAAACATGTCAGGGTTTTGATATGTAATCCCTATTTTTTTTTTTCTATCTTTACTGTTAGCCATTCATCCCAGCATTTCAAGACAGCTGCAAGTAGTGGTAGTAGCAGTAGTAGTAGTAGCAGTAGTAGTAGTAGTAGTAGTAGCAGTAGCAGTAGCAGTAGTAGTAGTAGCAGTAGTAGCAGTGGCAGTAGTAGTAGTAGTAGTAGCAGTAGTAGCAGTAGTAGCAGTAGTAGCAGTAGTAGTAGCAGTAGTAGCAGTAGCAGTAGGAGCACAAGCAGTAGCAGTAGGAGCAGCAGCAGCAGCAGTAGCAGTAGCAGTAGCAATAACAGTAGCAACAGTAGCAGTAGCAGTAGTAGTAGCAGTAGTACACACTGGATGAGAAATTTGTGTACGAATTTTTTAGCAGTATATTTTATTTATATATACCACTTTATGTCAGAACCGATTTTTCTGCGTGAAATTCGGACTCCTCTCCCCTAGGACGCGTCGCCACAAGTGCAGCGCCTACCCATTATTTTTTTTTCCTATCTGCAACTGTACTTGCTTCCCTATCAGAGTTGCTTTTTTCTACAGAATTTTTCCATGGACAACCCCCTTGTTGCTTCTGTCCATGCCTGTATGAGCCCCGTCTATCTTTTGGCATGTAAACACTACATCTGGGGAAAACAGTCCTTAGTTGAATTCAAGGTGATCTTAGAAATGTCTTAACCCTTTTATCTTTTTCAGAAAGAAAGGAAAACAAAAGTGGACACAGTATTGTAATGTGCCTTACCATTTTATTTTCTTTGGTGATTTTTTTTTTTTATATAGAAAAGGCAGGTGTGTCGTGATGGCTGCCCTCACACACGTCAGGTCACAGGCACTGGAGTCCAGCCCCTCAGCCCCTGAAACCAACAGGTCACCCACCATCAGTCACACTGAACACCAGCTGAGAGAATTGCGAATTAAATTATCACAGTGATCTAGTTTTTAACTGGCAGATTTCAGTTACATATTTTCTCCACCAAACTGTCCCCGTTCTTGTTAAAAATTTGAATAGTCAATGTGCGGTATTTCATTAAAGATTTAAAATCATGATCAACCATGAAGCAGTTACAGCTAAACACTACCTAAAGAAAATTGCCAGAGAAGGAGGAACTACCTTCTACATGTTTTTTTTTTTTCTAATTCCAGAGACTGCCATATTTATAGCAACCAAAATCCTCCGACTTAAAATAATAAAAAAAAAAACATTTCAAGAGAAACTTTATTTTTGCTAGACACAGACACAGCCATTAAAAGGAAATGAAAGTTTTTAAGCAAATCCTGTGCTGCTTAACATTTGTGTGTTTATACATAAAGGCACATTCATACATACATATCAGGGAGGGGGTGGGGACACCAGAATGTGCATTATACCTTGGAAGACAACAGACAGAAACAAAATGGACAACACACTGACATACACTGAGGCGGACTTCATTACATAGGATTCTCACCTGCTCTGTGACATGTAGGGGCGCCCCCACAAAGACTTCACTGATGCTGTCGTGGTTGGTAACAGCAGTTGATGGATGCTGCTGGCAGTGAAGATACCTGGGATGCTTTGCAGGTGGGGTTCCCGTGGCCCAGCTTTCTGGAGGAGTTCTCTGGAGTCTGGAGGCACCTGGAAAACCAGACAGAACTGTGTGAGCTAGAGACAGGGCGGGTCAGGAGGGCGTGGGGGGGGGAAGCAAGGTTCCTGGCATCTGATTCCAGTGCATGTATAGAAGTGTAGTGGGGTAGTTTTCAAATCTTTGTGGAAAAAGCTTTAACAAATGTATATGCTTTTCATGAAAAAATGTTAAAGTAATGGACCATGAATTTATTTTAGTTAAAAGCTACAATCGAAGGGGAAATATTTTTGGTTATTTTTAAGGTCGCTCATAGATATTTCACGCTGCAGCCATGTTTGTGACACCCGAAAATAGACATACAGAAAAGTCGGCTTTTTTTCATTGCTGGAGTTTTAATTACCTTAGGCCTAAATTAAATAAAGTCACAGATGATGCACCTTCTCACAATGAGCTCACTAAGCTTTACATTTCTGTCAAGATTTCTTTGTAAAAAATATCAAAACAACTTTTGAATCAAGGACTTTAACTCTCCATATGAATACATACAAATCACACGCACTGAATTTGTTTTTCAGCCAGCTTAAATAATTATAGTAGTAGTTGTACCTATCTATATTCATGTACTTACCAGTTAGAACTTGATGAACATTTCCGGAAGTGACAGCTTGATGAAAGAGAAACTGTCGGTCTTGATGAATGCAGGGAAGTTCCATAGAAGAAAATTCCGAGGTTTCGAAGGAAGCCAGTGGAGGCATTAGTACTGGAAAAAACAGCTCCCGTAGAACTGCTATGTGATCAGCATGACGAATTTAACCCTAAGGATAAGACTTCCGCAGACTGAGGAATGGAAGAGAAAAACCAAGACAGTTTGGAAAACGCTTATAGGAGAGAGAGAGAGAGAGAGAGAGAGAGAGAGAGAGAGAGAGAGAGAGAGAGAGAGAGAGAGAGAGAGAGAGAGAGAGAGAGAGAGAGAGAGAGAGAGAGAGAGAGAGAGTCTGCAGTAAAATGCTTGTACCATATTATACACGACATTCCGACAATACAGAGGCAGATGCTTCATGGTTCGTATGTCACAAGTCACGCATATCGGGGTTTCTTCGTCTTTCAGAAAATAAACGCGAGTTTGAAGTTATGGCAATTACCACTATGGAGGTGAAGATTTCTCCCCAGCATTGTCAGTGCCTTCAAGGATGATCTTTCCGGAACACCAGGATCACTGTCACCTTTTCATCCCTTCCTACACCTAGTTTTACTTTAGTTTACTTTAGCTTCCCCGGATGGGTTTGGTTTATTCTATGTTTGGCCCCTTTCGTTTTTTATCCAGTTATTTTGGTTTGGTTTGGTTTAGTTTTACTTTAAACGCGGGTTGATATGGTTTAGTTATTCTTTAGTTTTTAGGAGGCTTTTTTTGTTTATATCTGTATTTTCCGGGGAATTACTTCATAAACTATGTATCGTTTTCCTCCTAACTCTACATGCTTTGAAAATCATTTTACTTCAGTTTAAAGTTTTGTCTGTTCAGTTTTAGTTGAGTTTTAGCTTTGAGTTAAATCTGATTGTTTTTTTTCTAAGAAGGGATGTCAAAGCAGTCTGGAATGTGGTGTCCAGTGATCATCTGAAGGCAACTGACATGCTGTACAGCAGACAGCCAGGAAGCATTCCCCACAGATAAAGATACAAGATTAGAGCAGAACACATCCCCGAAGTTGGAATGCAGCTACCTAAATACTGGCGGAAAAACGGGTCGCATACGCAAAAATCTCACCATTGGTGAACCTCGAAGTTTTAACGGAGTAACAAAAACAAAAACCTGGCAGAAAACTAATTGCCTCAAACGTTCAGCTCTTTTGCTCAACTTAACCATGATTCATTTGAAAAGAGCTTTGGAAATGAAACACTGGGACTGCAGAATACCAAGACCACAAGACATAATAAACCTGAGCTTCTATCTCAGAGCCAGTGGTAACAGCACTAGGATTGTAGAATAACCTCACACAAAGACAAAGACATGAACACAAACAACGACACACACACACACACACACACACACACACACACACACACACACACACACACACACACACACACACACACACACACAGATAAAGCGAGACACACAGACAGACAGACAGACAGACAGACAGACAGAGAGAGAGAGAGAGAGAGAGAGAGAGAGAGAGAGAGAGAGAGAGAGAGAGAGAGAGAAGAGAGAGAGATAGAGAGAGACAGAGACAGAGAGACAGAGACACAGAGAGAGACACAGAGAGAGACACAGAGAGAGACACAGAGAGAGACACAGAGAGAGACAGAGACACAGAGAGAGAGAGGGAGAGAGGGAGAGAGAGAGAGAGAGAGAGAGAGAGAGAGAGAGAGAGAGAGAGAGCGAGAGAGAGAGAGAGAGAGAGAGAGAGAGAGAGAGAGAGAGAGAGAGAGAGAGAGAGAGAGAGAGAGAGAGAGAGAGAGAGAGATTTCATATCTACACCAAATAAGGGAAGCAGTCTACAACCTTAAACAAATGCATGTGTGTCACTTGTAAAATAACACGCTAAATGTTAACACCAGCACTAAGGGGAGAGAGGTGGGGAGGGGGGGGGGGGGACAACTAACTAGTAGATGCAGAAAAGTACACATCTTCCATGTCTACCCTAACGTTTCTCAGATTACAAGACGTTTTCTTACAAAACTTCAGCAGTCATAAGAAAAGATTTCCGATGTAACCTGTCTGTTGCCTTCCACTGATCATAGCCATAGCTTTATCTACACAATCTCTCTTCTGGACACTGTCAAACTGAAAAGGAGGGAGGGAGATGTGACACAGAGCCTTACACTTGCTGGCCATTGAACACACAAAATATTTGGTAGGAAATAGCCACACAACTTTGCACAGGCTGAATGAAATAAACATACGAACACTCGTCTTTCTGTAGGTTATAGCTAAAAGGCAGATGATTTTGAGGGAGGGGTGTCGAATTATTTTTGTATCTTAAGTTCCTGAAGGAATGGGAAGGTGAATTCTTTCCTCCGTTATGAAAGGAAAAACGTGCAAAATTCAGTTTACTGTTGCAACAATTCCTGAAGTAATCGAAGCTGAAATCTATTAACAGGAGTAGAAAGCACACGGAAATGTTGATCCACCATAACTCGGCACCATTGTTTTAAAGGCTCGTACAAAGAAGAATATAAACCTCAGAATATGTTCGCTTTTCCATACAGTGACTTAAATTTGAATATGTAAAAATGATAACAAATACCAAAATAAAGTCATAAAATAGCACGACTTACCTGAGGCCTTACCTTTACATTCGAAGAGAGCAGCGACAGCACGTCTTGTCTTGTTGAGGGAGCGATTTACTTTGAATCAGTCTGTCAACTGAAAACTGAAGTGCGCAGGTCTAAATTATAGTCAGCGCCCTCTGTAAGTGAACAGATTTTTTTGCACGTGCATCACGGATCTTCAACTTCGATGGACGAGTTAACTACCATGGCACAGTGGTTACCACCTAGGGCTACGGACTGAAAGGTCGTGGGTTCCAATCCCATGAAAGGGTTTTTTTGTAGGGGCTTTTGAGACATCGGTCGGTTAATACTCAGATTGAGTGTGCTGTGGGCTCATTAGGAAGACTAGTACTACATAGCTGAGCTTCATGAATTTTATGTATGTGTTTTCTCTAAGACCACTTTACGTCACAGCTGATTTTCCTGCGTAAAATATGAGCCGATCTCCCTGGGGAGAGGGTTCTGCCACAAGAGCAGCACCACCCTTTATTTTTTTCCTGTCTGCAACTGTATTTGTTTCCCGATCAGAGCGGCTTTTTTCTACAGAGAGTTGCCAGGGACAGCTCTCTTGTTGCCCTGGGTTCTTTTACATGTGCTAGATAGTTATGTGTAGCACAGGGGACCTCGGTTTATCGTCTTATCTGAAATATTAACACCCAGACCACCACTCATGGTCTATTAGATGGCGGAAAGTTTTGGGCCTAAACAGGGTTCAAACCACCACACACTTTGACCCGGACTTTGCCTCTAGACTATGGATTGGGATTGACAGCGTTGCTGAAATTCCCTGTCCAAAACTGCAGATGTCTTTATCTCTTGTGTTCGGTTGATGTAGGGATATGATGACAGAAAACATCTTACATATCAATTCACGCACGCTTCCAAAACAGCAGTATGACAATCATAATCTTCATCATCTATGACCATTATGCAAAAATGTCTCTGATTCAATGGCCCAAATTGATCTGGCCTCATGCTGACTTTAGATTTGGTGTCCACATACACATCTGTGCCTGTGGTGAGGTTGTGTCAAAGACTCTGGGGTTGGAGGTTCATGGGGGATGGTCTCTTGAGGGACGTTGTGGCGGTCGCCACCTCTGAAGGGTGACCCACTCAGTCTGGCTCCGCGACTGAGCTAATACTGTTGTTAGTAGGGGGCTTAGTAGGTGGTGTCTTGTGGATGTTAGCTCAGAACAGGCACCACTGAACACCACCAAAAGGACCCAGCAACAGTGTAAGGCCCCTCTGGCTGGTAGCCCTATGGCTGCCTAGTGTTGATGGGCTCCCTGTGGACTTCTGACCATGAGGATGAGACATGACGAATTTAGGTATGACTGCGGCAGGAAGATTGAAATGATCAGTGTGGGAACAGCAGGATATGAACGTCAGAGAAGATTAGGCAAAAACCCCTTCACAACCCAACCTAACCAAAAAAAATGAAACATAACTGCAACGGAAAAAGAGCCGCTCTCTCTCTCTCTCTCTCTCTCTCTCTCCTCTCCCTCTCTCTCTCTCCTCTCTCTCTCTCTCTCTCTCCTCCCTCTCTCTCTCTCTCTCTCTCTCTCTCTCTCTTCTCTCTCTCTCTCTCTCTCTCTCTCTCCTCTCTCTCTCTCCATCCTCTCTCTCTCTCTCTCTCTCTCTCTCTCTCTCTCTCTCTCTCTCTCTCTCTCCTCTCTCTCTCTCCTCTCTCTCTCTCCCCTCCTCTCTCCTCTTCTCCTCTTCCTCTCTCTCCTCTCTCTCTTTATAGCCTAGAGGTCAGAACATTGCACTGGCAGTTTGACGACCCGGGTTCGAGTCCAGTTGAAGAGATTTTTCTCCTGGAGTTAACATCAGTGCTGACTCCACTCTCCCAAAAGTCCTTCGGATGAGACTTTAAACCGAGGCTCCGTGTGCGAACGCACGCAGAACATCTTGCGCACACGTTAAATCCTGTTCCGCTTTTCATAAAGAGTAGGCCATCGTGTGCCGGTGGAAAGAGATGATATTTACAAAACTGCATACACACTGGGACTAGATGCTAAAAAGCACAAGAGTGCTTGTTCCATTATCCTCAATATAAAATACTAAATCAAATCATATTAAATCAAATCAATAAATTCTCTCTCTCTCTCTCTCTCTCATCTCTCTCTCCTCATCTCCTCTCCTCTCTCCTTCTCTCACCTCTCCTCCTCTCCCTCCTCTCTCTCTCTCTCTCTCCTCTCTCTCTCTCTCCTCTCCTCTCCTTCTCTCTATCTCTCCTCTCTCTCTCTCTCCTCTCTCTCTCTCTCTCTCCCCCTCCTCTCCTCTCTACTCTCTCTACTCTCTCTCTCTCTTGACTCTCTCTCTCTGACTCTCTCTCTCTCTGTGTCTCTCTCCTTCTGACTCTCTCTCTCTGATTCTCTCTCTCTCTCTCTCTGACTCTCTCTCTCTCTCTGTCTGTCTGTCTTCTCTCTCTCTGTCTGTCTCTCTCTGACTCTCTCTCTCTGACTCTCTCTCTGACTCTCTCTCTCTCTCCTCTCTCTCTCTCTCTCTCTCTCTCTCTCTCTCTCTCTCTTTCTCTTCTCTCTCTCTTCTCTCTTACTAACCCCAACAGGTCAGAAGCCAGCAGAGTGCAGACATATGAAGGGACAGAGGCACTCTCAGGTCTGAGACTAATTCCAGATTGCAGTCCTGATGTCAGCGACCTTTGGGAAACTGGACTCTCTGGATAGCGGACCACTCAGAGAAAGTGACTGTAGTGTGAGGAGCATCACAGATTTGTATGTAAAGAGACATTCTCTCATTTATTTTTTCTTATTTTTTATATGAAAAGCTCAGATGGTATCTACTTCTGTTTGTCAAATGAGCATAATTAATGCGTTAAGCTGTTGTCAGGCCCAGCACTTGAGAATTTGGCCTGGGCGAGAATTGTTTATGTTTGAAGCCTTTCTGGGAAAGAATGCAGCAAAGTTGACCGAGAAGGCAAAAAGTAGTCAAGGAGGAGGTGCTCGGGAGAACAGAAGCATGGTAGCAAGAATGAGAGGGATAGAAAAGGAGGGAGTTTCTAGCATAGTTTTGCAGGAGGTGGACATGTTATTTATGCTGAAACAGCCCCCCCCCCCGCATCCCCATTGGGGAGAATGTCATCTTTAGAGTAAAAGAACAAAGAGCTGTTGCTTTTTTGGACATTATATGTAATAGTGTTGATGAAAGCAAAGAAACAAAAATGTTATAAAAAAAAAGGTAGGAACACTTGTGTTGTTTTGTTGTTATAGGGTAGCAAGATTGGTGGTGTCAATGCTAGATGTCCCTTTTTATCCTACACCATATTGTGTAACATATTGTGCACATGTTTGAAGCCTATTCCGCCTTTAAACAGAGCAGGTCATTGTTTGCAGGTAGGTGCAGATGACAAAAAATTATTATAAAAAAAAACAGCTTGCACATAGGTGTCGTGTTTAGACACCATCGCTGAGGAAAAATAGGAAAGCGGGAGTCCCCAGGGCAGTTCAGGGCTGTATATGGCAACGTTCTGGTGACTCCTGCGATGGCAATGGAACCATTCGGATCGGCGGTTGTGTTTCCAATAGACCGTTTAACCACGTGGAGATGGTGGTCTGCTACATGGGTAAGAGCTTGCCTTCCAGACTTGCCTACCCATGATTTGCGCTCTAGAGCCTAGAGCGTAACTCCATAGTCTTACGAGACTGACGGCTGCATACATATTGTGTAATGGTTTTCGTCTAAAACTATTTGTCTTATTTTTCTTGCCTTTCTTATTTAGTGCAAGTATATGAAGTCAAAAAAAAAGAAAATAGCATGCTCTAGAATACATACCAGACCTTTACTGAGCTATGTCATAGCAGTTTTTGCTAATGCATGGCTTTTTGTACACTAGCAAAAATGTAGCACACAAACATTTCTAACAGACAATTAAAGCAGATTGTATAGGTTCTACATGACAGGCCCAAATAGTTGCAATCTTCCTATATAAAGACCAGCCAGCAGCACTTTTGATACAGAAAGCAATTGAAGATGCTCTTCCTTCTGTTGGCAGATTCCAGAAAGTTCTGGAAACAGATACAGATTGGTGGTTTGAGAGCACTGGTAACTTTCCTGACAAGTGATGAATGATGTCAGATAACATGATAGCCTTTATGTTTTTCATTTTAGATATTATTTTACCAGTTATACACTTTTTCTTTTACAATGAGCAAGTACGGTAATAGAAGAATGCAGTTGCACCAACAGGCTAGATATAGTTATCCTTATTGTTTAAAAAAAAAGCCTGCTGATAAGCGAAACAAGTTTAAAGATTGCCTCGACCCGAGTATTTTTCCATGTAAGCTCTGTAAATTTCTCTGTTTCTCTCACCTCATATCACACCTTTCTCCCTTCGGCCGTCATATCTCTCTCTCTCTCTCTCTCTCTGCCTGCATGTCTGTCTGTCTGTCTGTCTGTCTCTCCAGCAGATGATTGTCTCCTTTCCCCCCACAGGTCAGAAGCCAGCAGACTGCAGACAATGAGAGGACAGAGGTACTCGGAGAGCAATCCCAGATTGGTTGATTGATGCCAGTGACTTCTGGAAAACTTGAGGCTTTGGTTGCAGGGAGGAACTACAGCACTTGCGTTGCATGGAAAAGTGGTATCTCTAGATGTACTGTAAAAATCCGCTTCAGCTGCTGTGATATATTTTGCTGACGTGCATTGTGCAAAATATGACTCGAAATGCTTTTCAAGAAATGTGTTTCTCTTACGGGGATGGCAGGGTTTTGTCTGTGTAGATAATATCAACACCTTCAGAAACAAAACACATACAGGATAAAGTAGTGGAAGAAAACCAAGGATAGGTATCAACTTCTCAATCTGTATGAAAATGACTTAACAAAGACTCAATTTGATTAAAAGTAGAAATGAACGAACAATTTAGGATTAATGTCTCTCTGTAGCTGCATTGTAGATAGTTTTGGGTAAGAACCGTGCCATTGCCCTGACTGGAATGTCGGTTCCTGGATGAGCCTTCGTCAGAAGTCCCGGCAGTGATTCTAACTCCACCTGCTGTGGTACTTTACAGCAAGGCACTTTTCATAATTTAAAAGTGTCAATTGCATTCAAAGGAATATTTGATAAGCCTGTGGCCTTTTGAAACTGCCCTCAAAAGACAATGATTAATAGAGAAAGAAAATATGCTTAGAATATATGTTGAAAAAAATGAATAAGAGAAAATAAGCACCTAGTGAATCTTTGTACCTTAAGTTTGGGGATCCTATTCAAGGATGCAAGGGAGGTAATAAAGTTTGTATCCAGCCAAGTGGTCGGGTCTTAGCTGGATAATAACCTAAACATTACAATACACGTTAAGTGCACGCACAGGCAAGGGAAATTTGGAAAAATATATATTGAAAAGAACGTGAGGAAATCCCTATTTTTCATCATTATTTTCTGTTTGCCTTGTTCATTTTCTTCCTGTCATCTCTTTCTTGTATATTTTCTGTCTTCTTCATCCATTCTCATCCATATCTTTATTCCTTTTTCGAAAGTATTGCTGGAATATTTTTGTTGTCCAGTAAAATAGCAAGATATATGATATCTGATGGTTTTATATCAATTTGTGAAGTGGAATTCTTTTCAGCTGTTTCTATTGATTCCTTCATTACCTCTCTTTAATCAAAAATTGTATCTCTATTTTAATTAAGAAAACGCCATGCATTGTTGACATTCTTACCAGAAATATCTCTATTTATGCTAAAATTAATAAATTTTTAGTGATATGTAATTGTGTATGCATTAGCAAATAATGTAGCACAGAAAGTGTCAATCAGAAACTTTGCTTTCAGCAGATAGTAGATATTCTATCTGATTGACCCAGATAGCAACAGTCTTCCTATATGGAGACCAGCCAGCACTTTTAATACAGGAAGCAATGGAAGATGCTCTTCCTTCTGGTTGGCAGGTTCCAGAAAGTTCTGAAAACAGATGCAGTCTGTGGTAGTTGGAGCACTGGTAACTTGTGGGCAGTCTGTTTCCTGACAAGAGATGAGAGATGTTAGGCGTACGCGTCATTATATCAAAGGTAAGGCGGAGAGTAATGGTGAGAATATGCATGAGGTGGGAGATGCGTTGAAATGAACACTGATATCAAGCTGTGTGACGTCTTGTGGGTTGGGGCGGGTTTTTTTGGATTTTTTTTTTTTTTTTTTTTTTGCTTTTTGGAGGAAGGGGGTAGAGTATTTTGGGATGAGACTGTCATTTTGTTGTTGTTTTTATTAATGTACTGACTACATTATTTTTCTACGATGAGGAAGTAATATAATTGTTTGTTTTTGTACAAGGCTTGAGATAGGTATCAATATCGTTTTATACCTTGGGAATCAGAGAAAAGTGATAAAAAAAAGATTTTAGGTTGAAAAATAACTCTTTTTCAGTATGCCTCGGTATCTCCCTCCCTCTCTCCCTCTCTCTCTTTCTCTCTGCCTGTCTGTCTGTCTGTCTGTCTGTCTGTCTGTCTGTATTATCTTTTTCCTTTTGCATTGACCGATAGAATCCTTATTTGTAGTTTCATGCTAAACTGAAAAATTCATGCAGATGGTATTCAGCTTTATTTGACCCAGGCGTCTGCAAATTTAGAACACAGAAAAAATACTGTACAGAAAAAAAAGTGTAGCTGCTTTCTCCAATTCTAACATACCTATGAAATTCCTGAGAGCAAATCAAATCAGTAGCACTGAAGAAAAACTGGTAGCTGTAACTTGTGCAAAAGCTTTATTGTGTAGGGTAGTCAACGATTTGAGAAACTCTGACAAGGCAGAACATGTAACCAGATCAACACCTTTGTCATTTGGTGATTATCATAACCATCACACCAATGACAACACCCAAGAAGTATTTTTATTCCATACATCGCTGTGTTGTGATCGTTTAAGCCTTAACAAGCTTTTGGTTGAACAACCTGCACTCTCCTTTGAAAGGAAAATAACCCCCAAATTCAGGAGAGTGGCTACCCACATGGTGAGGCACCCAAAGCAAAATGACTCGCGCAAACCCCTCATCCAGTGTGCTTTTATGGTCTGACAGTGATGTGTGTGTGGGATGAATGAGTCAGAGTGCATATTAGGGGTACCCCCGGGATGTTGGGATGGGTACAGAACAATAGCCACAAGCTCTCACTCTCCCCTCACTTTGGTGAAAGAGCTGGATGACACACTGCGTAATCTCCTTGATAAGCATTCTCCAGTCGCTTGCCGGACGATCTGTGCTGGTTGGTTAGAACCATGGTATGCAGGAGTGAGAGAGGAGTTGCGTAAAGCAAAGAAAGCTAGAAGTCTCGTCCAGAAAAAGTGGTTGCAGTCAAAATAAGAAATCTTTAAACAGATCTACAATACCACAAAGCGTAGAGTTACTTCTCTTGTCTACCAAGCCACGTTTTTGTATTTCAGCTCAAAGATCTCTCCATGTGATTCTAGCAGACAACTGTTTGATATTTGTGGCCAATTGTGTGGAAAAACCAAAAGCACTCCCCTCCCCACCACCCATCCAGTCAGTAGGCCTATGCTACCACATATTTTCTCCCACTTTTTGTGGCGAAAGTTGCTGACATTAGACGTGAGCTTGACCACCTCTCTTCAACCCTCTCAGCTCAAGACCCTCAGCCGTCTCCAGTATCAGATATTACTCCATTGTCTTCCTTTGGCTTAGTTACCACAGATGAAGTCCGTAAGATTATCCTTAAATCAAACCCACTACCTGCGCACTTGACACATTCCAACACCCCTTCTGACTGAATGCTTAAATGATATTTTACCTGTTATTACACAGATAATGAATCAGAGTCTATCCACAGGTGTTGTCCCTTCTAGTTCCAAATATGCAGTTGTAACACCTCTGCTCAAAAAGTCATCTCTTGACCCAAACATCCTCAAGAATTACATACCTGTTTCCAACTTGCCATTCCTATCAAAAATCCTTGAAAAAACTTGTACTGGATCAGCTTTTTGAACATCTTGTCTCACATTCTCTTCTACCTCCAAACCAGTCAGCATACAGGCCCTTGCACAACACTGAAACAGCACTTCTGAAAGTTGCAAATGATATCTTACTTGCTCTAGATGATGGGAATATCTCTGTCCTCACTCTTTTGGATCTATCTGCTGCATTTGATACAATCAATCACACCATTCTCTACCAAGCTCCCCAACAACACTTTTGTGTCTGTGGAACAGCACTGATATATATGGATAGAGAGATAATGAATAATCTTTATTTTTCAAGGGTAGCAGAGTAAGCATTCACTTACTATTTTTCATCCGGAGAGAGATACAGAGATAGAGACATACAGAGAGAGAGACAGACACAGACAGAAAGAGAGAGAGACAAACAGACACAGACAGGCAGGCACAGACAACGAGAGAGAGGGAGAGACAGAGACAAAAGAAAACCCAACAACTGTATCTTTAACACACAAATTCAAAAGTTACAAGAGAGAAAGATGTCGAGGCAGATCAAAGACGATGTAATATCCGAAGGAAATCAAAGATAGCATGGTACCTTGTCTGACCTAAGATCATAAAGCAAAACCATCAAGAATCCCACTGTCTTTTACACACCTCCAGACATCATTCCACACACACACAACCTCCTTCTGTCGAGTTTTCTTCCTTTAGAAGTGGTTACTTATAATAGCAAACAAAAAATCAGATAGATGGACAAAGAAAATCAATGAAAAAGAACAGGTGCAATCTTGTATCTATTTATCTGTCTGTCTGTCTGTCTGTCTGTCTGTCTGTCTGTCTGTCTGTCTGTCTGTCTGTCTGTCTGTCTGTCTGTCTATCTATCTATCTATCTATCTATCTATCTATCTGAGCAGGTGCGTTACCTTTAGACCACCGATTTGAATAATTTTCAACATTAAATCGTAACTCGAGTGACTG
>CM060334.1:50976995-50996995 GCA_030674155.1 Stramonita haemastoma
ATAGTGGTGTAGTACTAAAGATACTGCTGCTGCTGCTGCTGTTATGCTGCTTCTGCTGCTGCTGCTGCTGTTACTTCTGATACTGCTATTGCTGCTACTGCTGCTGTTGCTACTGTTACTACTACTGCTGGTGTTACTGCTGCTGCCGATGATGCTGTTGCCACTGTCACTATTTTTCGTTGTTATAGTTCTAATAGTATCAGTATGCTTGTTTTTTTTTGTTATAATAGAAAGCAACAAAAACAGCATAAACAACAATACCTGCTACTGCTGCTACTGCTGCTACTGCTGCTGCTGCTGCTGCTGCTGCTGCTACTACTACTACTACTACTACTACTACTACTACTACTACTACTACTACTACTACTACTACTACAACTGCTGCTGCTGCTGCTGCTGCTGCTGCTGCTGTTGCTGCTGTTGCTGATGCTGTATTTGTTTATCTTAGCATAAAGCATCCCCAAATTAAACTTAGAATAGTAAAGAGAATTAGCAGGCAACATCATAGATTACTACAAATCAGGCCACAGACGAATTAAGAACAAAACAAAACAAAAGGACGTAGGAAAAACTAGTAAACCATGTGGTTGATGTTATCGCTGTATAAAATGAATGTTGGTCAGTCGTTAGCTAGTAAGCCAGCGAGTGCAGCAAATGATTATTTAGTTGGTAAATACATGTTGTCAGGCACTACAATGGCAGAATTGATAATTTAGTTAAACATTGGTAGACTATGCTATTCCTATCACACAATAATGCAAAGCACGATGATTAATAGGAAAAAAAAGATTAAGAATAAAGGCTTGAAGAAGTTTGAAACTACTACACACTATTACCATTAACAACATCTCATTTTTCAACAACCAACACAACAAAAGGCATCTCTGCGATTTTCTAAATGTAAAAGCAACACTCCATCAAAGGAAAAACAATGCGCTTTGTTTCTTACTGTCTCAGTACAGTGTTCTCCCTTTTGTGAAGCAGACGACCGAAGACAGAAGTCTTCACTTATTCATGGCCACAGGACATAAATCACTCCTCTCTTCGCCAGTGCTCTTCTTTCCTTTAAACTCTTTCAGAGAAACTTTGGCAAAGAACAAAAGTCTTTCGTGACAGGATGCGCATACTGAAAAGTTTGGGTGGCTATTTTTTTTCTTAAAATCTAGTTTGTGTCACAGAATGAATGATTTGAGGCAGTAAATTTATGGAAAGAAGTACGGTGTGGGTGTTTAGCTGGGTAGTGTCTACCGTATGGTGAATTAGAGAGTTAGTTAGTATGTCGAGTTAGCATAGGAGTGGATGACAAAATTATTTTTAAAAAACCCGCATGCACACAGGTGTTGTGTTTAGACACCATCCCCGAGGAAAAATCGGGGAGTTGGGAGTCCCAGGGCGGTTCGGGGCTGTACATGGCAACGTTCTGATGGCTCCTGCGACGGTACTGGAACCATTCGTATGGGTCATTGCCTTTCCAATGGATCATTCCGGTGGCGTGGAGAGGGGGGGGGGTCTGCTGCATGGGTAAAAGCTTGCCCTCCATACTTACTTACCGAGGCTTTGCGCTCTAAAGATTAGAGTGCATCTCCATGGTCTTCCGAGACTGATGGATGCCTACTACTACTAGCATGTCAGTTGATACGGCATTTAACGCGAAAATCGTCTTTGTAAACAATGTAACACAAAAGCGATAGGAGATGAGTTTCCCTTTATAATAGAAAGTCCAAAGTTTTCGGAAATTTGGAAGAATGTCCTACCGCAGGAATATCTCTATCTAAGATCCATGTTCACATTTTGTAATTTTTTCTCTTCTGACAAACATACTTTATTAATTTTAGCAAATTTCCAGCTAAGAGTAAGGTTGCATGACATTGATGAAAGGTTGACTATATTTCTCTTTCTGTGAAATTTTGTCTTGTAAACATATTTTGTTAATGCAAATGATATATATGTTCAGTTGATTTTGTTTACTGAAATCCTCCATACACCTTGAGGGGTCAAAGGCGAATTAAATCTTGAATCTTAAATCTTGTGATAAACTCTGTGAACTGGTAGCTGCTGAGTATTTTTTTAAGTTGATATATTAACTCGTTTGATGATATTTTAGTTAGTTAGTTAATTTGGTTAGTTGGTTAATTAGTTATATAGTCAGATAACTAGTTACTTAGTTATTCACTTAATTACATAACTAGCTAGCTGGCTGGTTAGCTACTTAATTATTTGGTTACTTGGTTAGTTAGTAAGCAAGTAAGTTAATTATATTATTACTTTACTTACTTTTCTACTTACTTACTTCCTTCCGTACATACTTACTTGCTCACTTAGATAATAGGTTATTTTGTATGATTCGTTGGTTTAGAGAATTAGCTATCTATCCAGTTACCTAGTTCATTAGCTATTTAGCTCATATTTCTTTAGTGATTTGAATACTCTTATATTTCGGTAGTTGTGTAATTAGTCAGTCAGTTTGCTAGATAGTTGACGAATTTGTTAGTTGTTTGGCTAGCTATTTGGCTGCTTAGTTAATTTTTTGGTTAGTAAGTTAGTTAGTTAGTTAAGTAGTCAATTAATTAGTTAATTGACCTAGGAGTAAGTAAGTCAGTGTTTCAGTCGATGGACTATATGATTTCAGCACGTTTTATTTAGCTAAAAACCTAATTGACTGTATTGTTGGCGGGCTGGTTAAAAACTTCTTTTAACTCGTAGATTGCGAGTTCATTTAATTTCACTTGATTTACTAGTTTCTTACTCTCAATGGCAAAATACACATTCTTGAACTCGTACAAAGAAAAAAATGCTTGCAAAATATTTTATAAGATATGGAGACAGTTTTTGAGATGCCTACACCCTTTCTGTCTGATATTGGATTAGTCTTTCCGGAAATTTGTCTTTTGAAATACATACAATGAGTTGCGCTTTCGTGACACTGATTTTTCAAAGAGGATGCCTTTATGTATTTATCTATTAATTTGTCTTATTTATCTATCTATCTGTTCATTTTAGTGATTTATTATTCATCTATTAATCTATTCATTTATTTACTTATCATTTCAGGTTCATGTATTCTTTTATTTCGTGGATAATGAAATTAACACCCACGTGCTAGTTTTACATCCAGTCTATGTGTGCATGCAGTTAAAAAACTCTAAGCAACCAATGCACTTTCTTTCTCCTATCTCGGTTGATTCAGTGCTTTTGGTTCCGGAGAGCAGACGGACGACCTTAGAAAGAAGGCATCACTTATTCATGGACAGACATAGTACATCACTCCCCTCTCAGTGGGAATAGGCTGTCTGCCTCCAACTTGGCCAACTCGGTTGAGAAAAGGAGAGTCGTATGATTAACTTAATGAAGACGATATGGACTGTATGAAATATGATTATGGGCAAAACATAACAACATGTTTGTAAGGGACTAGATTATCAGGTTGGATCGTGCGTGCGTGCGTGCGTGTGTGTGTGTGTGTGTGTGTGTGTGTGTGTGCGTGCGTGCGTGCGTGTGTACGTGCGTGTGTGTGTGCGTATACACACGTGAACGCGCGCAAAAAAGTACACACATACATGTACTTGAGATAATTATGTCAGCAAGTTTACTGACCAAAACTCCCACACATTTTTGTATCACTACTCTTCTACACTCAGTTTCTTCACAACTGCATCGCTCTGCAAGACAATTGGCTTTCGCACTTTCCCATTTCACCTTTCCTCTGGATGGGGGCTGGGGGAAGGGGGGGGGGGCTACTCAGCCAGTCACCCCCCCCCCACTCCACCCTTGCCCTCTTCCTGCTAACTGTGGACTATGGTCGGGAGCAGACCACTATGGGGAGGGGTCATGACTTTTTTCACAGGATAGCTAAGTGGTCAGAGCGCTTGCTTTCCCCTCCCAAGTCAAATTTAAACCGCATTGAGCGCGGTTACCAGTTGGCTGGGTGACCGTTTGTGCGCCTTGGCTTCAGCACAGTTCTCCCCGGCTGTAAATGGGTACCTGCCCTCTTTTAGAGTCAGGGAAGGTAAAGCAGCGAGGGAGAGGAGATGGGCACTGCCCTCTATATGCTGGCTTCTACAGCTGTCTAAACTTTTCCTTATCCTCCGCACTACTGCTCCCTCTTCCAGCCCCCCTTTGTTACCTTTCGATCTTCCGCCCCCTCTTCCCTCCCCTAGTACTTCTTCTTTTAGCTCCCAAATCTATTCCTCTCTCCATACCTAGTCATTGTACGTAACCGTCCCCAGATCCTAATTTAAGATACACAAACCTAGAAAACAGCACATATATGGGAAGAAAGACAACACATATCCTGCAAACTTGGAAGAATAAGAAGTTTGGGTGGAAATCCCAGAAGAGATCTGAAATTCCTATCTCACAGTTTAAGAAGCTGCAGTTGTAGTTGTACAATATATTATTAAAGTAGCTATTCCAAACTTTGAAGGTGTCTTTTTTTTCTGTATCCGGTCAGAAATAGAAAAAAAAAAGTGTATTCTAAATTTTCAGTTTCAGCTTGTCCGTATGTCTGTTCTTGTTTCCTAACAGATAAACAGTAAACTCCACAATCTTCTATAAATATTTCTTACAGAAAAAAATGTTTTACCTAGACTTCTGGGTGATTCTAAACAATAAAACGATTAAAATTGTTTATAATAGTTTGTAAAGGGGAGGTAATATTGTCAGGAGAGATTGGACGTTTTGTGACACACACAGAATTTGTCAAAAACGCTAAAAACAGTTAAGTTAAATATTTTTCATTCTACAGCATACATTACCACACGCACATAAGCTTACGCCTTGAAGAATGTTGTCACTGGCAAATTTGATGCATGTGCGGTACTAAATCCAGACTTAAATTTCACGACTAGAAAATATTATGTGTACAGTTATGTTTATTTTATTTTCCTTCATATACGATGATAAAGGAATAAACGCTCATGTATTTGTTTTAATTTTCATTTAACCCCCGCGTGTATGCAGTTTGTTAAGTTTGTCATCTGAACCAACCACCATGGCGCAGTGGTTAGCACCTTGGATTCCGGACTGGAATCAGGTTTGATTCTCATAAGAACCATAGGGATTTTTCGCGGGATCCGGCCGGCTCTTACCCAGAGTGATTGTGTTGTGGGCTCAATGGGGAGACTGGGACCACACAGTCGAGCATCATCCACTTTACGGATGCGAGTTTGAGACTGTTGCTGAAATTACCTGACCAAAACCTGCAGGTGTCTTTATCTCTCGGCTGACGCCGGGATATATAATGATAGTAAGCGTAGAGTACAGCCCTGTCAAGTAATCTCCTAGCACATGCACCTCCACAGCAGCATCATTACATCATCCTTATTCTCATCAACCATCACGCAATGAAAACTTGCATCTGATTCCGTGTGTGTGTGTGTGTGTGTGTGTGTGTGTGTGTGTGTGTGTGTGTGTGTGTGTGTGTGTGTGTGTGTGTGTGTGTGTGTGTGTGTGTGTGTGCGTGTGTTTGTGTGAGTGTGTGTGTGTGTGTGTGTGTGTGTGAGAGAGAGAGAGAGAGAGAGAGAGAGAGAGAGAGAGAGAGAGAGAGAGAGAGAGAGAGAGAGAGAGAGAGAGAGAGAGAGAGAGAGAGAGAGAGAGAGAGAGAGAGAGAGATGAACATGAACATGAACAAGATTTATTCTTCAGGCCACCAGCCCCAAGAACGGGGTAAACAAAGCATAGCAAAGCAAAGCAAACAATACAAAAATAAAATAAAACCTCATGACATATATGGCAACTGCTAAAACATATCAAGTGTGAACATGTGTCCTTTTAGATTAAACTGACCTCTTTTAAATGATGTTATTTGTTTGTCAAGTCTCCAAGTTTTCAACAAAATCCTGCCTTATACCAGCCGCCATGGCGCAGTGGTTAGCGCCGTGGATTCCGGACTGGAAGGTCGCGGGTTCGAATCCCATAAGTCATAGGGATTTTTTCGGGCTCCGGCCGGCTCCTACCCAGAGTGAGTGTGCTGTGGGCTCAGTGGGGAGACTGGGACCACACAGTCGAGCTTCATCCACTTTACGGATGCGAATTTGAGAGTGTTGCTCAAATTACCTGACCAACACTGCAGGTGTCTGTATCTCTCGGGCCTGGTTGACGCCGGGATATATTATGACAGTAAGCGTAGAGAACAACCCTGTCAAGTAGTCTCAAAGCGGATGCACCTCCACAGCAGCATCATTACATCATCCTCATCATCATTGATCATCATGCAATAATAAAAATTGCCTCTGATTCGGTGGCCTCCGTTGCTCTGGTCTCATGGTGACCTCAGATTCGGTTTCCCCATACGCTTCTGTGCCTGTGGTGAATTTGTGTCAAAGCCTTTGGGGTTGGGGGTTCGTGGGGAGGCGGTCGTTGGAGGGACGTTGTGGTGGTCGCCACCTTGGGTGGGTGACTCACTCAGTCTGGCTCCGCGACTGAGCTAATACTGTCGTTAGTAGGGGGCTTAGTAGGTGGTGTCCTGCGTATGTTAGCTCAGAACAGGCACCACTGAACACCACCAAAGTGACCCAGCAGAAGTGCAGGGCCCCTCTGGCTGGTGGCCCCGCGGCGGCCTAATATTGATGGGCTCCCTGTGGACTCCCGACCCCGGGGGTGAGACACAACGAATCTGGGTATGGCTGTGGCGGGGAGATTGAAATGAGCGGCGTGGGAACAGCAGTACGGGAACGTCACAGAAGACGAGGCAGCAAAAAAAAAAAAAAAAAAAAAAAAAAAAAAAAAAAAAAAAAAAATCCTGCCTTATTTTTAAGGCATTGAAAAGATATAAACTTAGCCTGCGAATGGTAAATACAGAGCCATATTTCAACACATTTACGTATGGTTGATCGATAGGGACCAAGTACTTATACCTTAGATTTTCATACAGAATACAATTTCTTATAAAATGTTCTTCATCTTCCACTACCTTACACAACTTACACATGTAGTCAGTATTCTTCTTAAAAGTTCTCCTGAAAGATGATCCATTAATTGGTAGCAAGCCGAGACGAAGTTTAACTAAACAATCCCTAAAACATTTTATATCCATGTATTCGAAATAAAGTTCACATCCAAAGTCAGCTTTAAACAGTCTATATGTCTGATATATGTCTTTAGCCACTATGGAGAGAGAGAGAGAGAGAGAGAGAGAGAGAGAGAGAGAGAGAGAGAGAGAGAGAGAGAGAGAGAGAGAGAGAGAGAGAGAGAGACAGAGAGAGAGACAGAGAGAGAGACAGAGAGAGAGACAGAGAGAGAGACAGAGAGAGAGACAGAGACAGAGAAAGACAGATACACAGACAGAGACAAACAGATACACAGACAGACAGACAGACCGACCGACCGACCAAAAATCTGAAAGTCTGACAGACAAATATAGACAGAAAATGTCAGTCCCAAAAATCCACACCAAGCATAGTCTTTTTTTCTACACAAACACGATTTCTTTGTCTTTAATTCACAAAAATACTTCAGCCTAGCACAATGAGCTGTTGCCATTCAATTTCTCTGGGTCGGCGGTCAAAAAACAGTCAGTCACCGGAGCAGTTCTTTCCCTTTTAGTCCACTAGTCACTGGAATCTGGTTACGAGCAGACGACAGCAAAGGAAGGGACATAACTTATTCATAGAAGCAGACTATTTCTCACTACAATCCGGTCTTATTTGAACTTTGAAGTTTGAAGGATCAAATCAAGGAAACAGATCAGAAAGCTTTGTGTGTGGTTTTATCGTGTATTTTTGTCTTGTTGTAGAGCGTAGATTCTGAATTACATGATTCCATTTCATATAATTGTATATACCCCCTCCCCATATTATGGCACAGTAGTCAGAGCACTCGCTTTCCCCAAGCTAAGGTTAAACAGAATCGAGTGTGGTTACCAAGTAGATGGGTGACCGTTTGCACGTTTTGGTTTCAGTACAGTTCCCTCCAGTTCACATCAGTTGTAAATGGGTACCTGCCCTCTTTAGGGTCAGGGAAGGTAAAGCAGCGAGGGAGAGGAGATGGGCGCCGCCCTCAATATGCTGGCCCCTAGAGAAGTTGAGGTCTCTGAAGACTTGCTCCCCAAAGACCACATAGGTTCTATCTGTCTGTCTGTCTGTCTGTATGTCTCTCTCTCTCTCCCTGTCTCTCTCACTGCCCACCCTCTCTCTCTATCTCTCCCATACCCCCCCTCCTCTCTCTCTCTCTCTCTCTCTCTCTCTCTCTCTCTCTCTCTCTCTCTCTCTCTCTCTCTCTCTCTCTCTCTCTCTCTCTCTCTCTCTCTCTCTCTCTCTCCTTCCACTCTCTATATTCACACTACCAAGCAAGCAATGCAACTCCACTAAGCAGTAACAGAATGGATTTTCCTAGATCTCCTACACGTATCATCGACAGTACCATCACACGCACGCACTCACGCACACACACACACACACACACACACACACACACACACACACACACACACACGCACACACACACACACACACACACACACACACACACACACACACACACACACACTTGCTCCCCCTCCCCACCACACACACACACACACCGACCCGACAGACCATATCTTTGCTTTGATGTAGTGACCGATGGGAAATTGTGCGGAGTAGTACAAGAGATATAAGATCTTTACTGTCAGACTTACGACCCATCCTAGTGTCCATTTGGAAACAGACTGCATATTGATGCGAATTTTGTACTGAAAGTACTGGGTTCTACTACTCTTACTCTCCCTTCAGTGCCTTTACCACAATTCAATATTTGCATTCGATTCCTAGACAGAATGGCCTGGTTTGGTCATGGAGATGCGTCTTGTGCTTGCGCGATATGACAGCCTGGGTTCAAATACAGTTCAACGGATTTTTTTCCCTTGGAGTTGATATCAGTGCTGACTTCATTACCGCTGGATGATTTTTATAAACTGAGGCCGTGTGTGTAAATACACGCATGCTGACTTGTTTTACGTGTTCCGCTTTTCATAGTTGTAGGGAGTTGTATGCTTGTAGGAACAGATGACATTTACAAAACTGCATACACACGGGGACTGAATGTAAAAAGCACAAGAGTGCTTATTCCATTATCCTCGATATAAAAGAATAAAAGAAAGAAAAGAAAGAAAGAAATGACAATTAAAACAAAAACACAACAGCATGAACATTGAGACTGAATGCAAAAGAAAGAGAAAAAGTGCACACACGTGCTTATTCCATTAACCTGGAAATAAAACAAAATATGGGAAAAATAATTCTGCCACAATTTACTATAAAAAACAGGGACAAAACAGAATGCGCACCATACAGACAAGAATAATAAAAAAAAAGCCAAATACTGTGAAAACATTAACGTTTAAGTATATCAGACACTAATATGTTATAATAATAATAATAATAATAATAATAATAATAATAATAATAATAATAATAATATGATGATGATGATGATGATGATGATGATGATGATGATGATATAATAATAATAATAATAATAATAATAATAATAATAATAATAATAATAATAATAATAATAATAATAATAATAATAATAATAATAATAATAACATTGACAAATATAGTGCGTTTTATCTTGCAAAAAGAAATCAAAGCACTTGCATTCAACCGATACAACACACAAGCAATCAATAAAGATTAATAATTTTAGAAAATAGCAAATTCACATGTACACTCATGCACGCACGGACGCACGCACGCACGGACGCACGCACGGACGCACGCACGCACGCACGCATACACACACACACACACACACACACACACACACACACACACACACACACACACACTCATAAAAGCTATTCACTTAGACAGGGTGAAAGGATTTAAGATGTTGAAGACAGGGACAGATATTTATTTTATTTTATTTCATATTTATTTTTCAAAAGATATGAAATGGAAACAGAAGGCAAAAATCTTAGGTTTGAAATAAGTGTGTCTTAAGGTATGATTGAAAAGTGTCATATGTGGGCTCTCAATTTCCGTGTTTTACCATGGTGATGGTTCAAAATAAATAGGGATAAATCGTGTTATGTGTTTCTGTGAAAAAAAACAAAACAAAGAAAATGAAATGCTGGTAGATATATTGACCTCATGAATAGGTCATAAACTGTTTACATTAATTGGCTTATGTCTAAGTTAATGTATATGTATGCGATGCTTATAGCAAGGAACAGAGAGAGGAAAATGTGGGAACAGCATTTTTTTTCTTCTCTGCAGAAAAAGAAAAGGGAGGTTCAGAAAATAAGGACATGGAAGGAAATAATGATGACAGAAGCATTTATACCTAAGAAATTAAACATGAACATACACGTGTGTATATATTTGTGACGCTCCACCACAAAAGGAGTCGCCTTGCACCAGAAGTCAATTTTTAGTTATTAACATTTTATCAATCTGCAGTAACATGTCTATACACGACAAAAAACAGATTGAAAATCTGACCATTCTATCAAAAGTTATTACAACTTGAAATGATAGACTGCAGGAAAGGACAAAATGAGAAATTGACAAGTTAAACATCCTAAAAGGTGGCCAGAATAAGGCCTATGGTATTTTAAAAACACGTTTAAATGCAAAAGGAAACAAACATACCTGGATATTTCATTTCAAGGTACAATAATGGCTATAGTTTTATATAGTGTTATAATTAATCGAATTCTCAAAATCGACAACCTGACCCCACCTGCTTAAAATGGCTCCTAGCGGAAAAGTGGGTCAGGTGGTAAACGACTCATTTCGTGGTAGAGCGTCACATGTAAGGTTTTTTTTCGTAATTACAAATACTAGGAACACCAAAAGCAGAGTTTGTGCTTACATCAAATACATTGAGGATGCCGCAGAAGGGTGAAGGGGCGGGGGTGGGTGGGTGTTCAGTATGAATAGTATATCCACTATCTGGAAACAGTGTGCTAATAAGTTACCTTTGTTCTATTCTTCTCAATGTTTTTGCCTTGTTCCTTTTTTTATTGTCACTTTTTTACACATCTACATACTGTATAGGAATACTGCAATACACTTTACTACACTTCTGAATCATTAATTCATAACACGCTTTTCTTAACTTTTTTCTCCTAACCCATAAGTTATTTTCTTCCTTTTTTCTTTTTCTTTTAACTCTCATTTTTTTTCCAGATTTCTGTTATCCTCTTTGTTGTATGCATTCTTTGTCCAATCACCAGACTTTGTCAGTTTGACTTGAAAGAGAGTAGTTTTCTCTTTCGCTAAAATTAAATGCGCTAGATCTGACATGTCAGACTGCGAAGAAAAAGAATAATAATGACATGAGAAAATATTTCAAAGCAAAATATTTTGTAGAGCTGAATCTGTTACAATGCCAGAAAAAAAAAGTTTTGAGGTTGTTTACTTCTTGTCACTAAAGTTAAACATAAACATCGCTTATATAACGGTTTGCTTGCGTGTTAAGTATTATTATCTACAGGGAAATGTTTGCGTGTATGTAGTTAAAATATCACATCGAATCTTTTTTTTTAAGCCATTCCTCTTTGTGTTTTTTTTTTTTTTATTCTGTGAGCCTGGTTTCAAACTCTCATTTGTGTATTATGAAATCATTCAGCTTCATAAAATACCACAACTGTTTTTATTGGAAGCTTGTTTGTGAGGAAATCTTCCTTACCGAATCATTTCAGAATAGTATTTATTTGCGTGTTTTCTGGTTTTGTTGTTGTTGTTATTTTTACTCAGTTTTGATACACAAGGACCTAGAAACTTTAAAGGTCATTCCAATTTGTGACCCTCCACCACGAAATGAGTCGCTGAGCACATGACCCACTTTTCCCCTGGCAGCCATTAAAGGCACGTGGTGGTCAAGTTGTCGATTTTAAGATTTTGATTGATTATAAAACTAAAACCATTACTCTATCTTGTAGTGAAATATCACGGGATAATTTTGATACCTTTTGCCTCTAAACATGTTTTTAAAATACTAAAACCCTCATTCTGGCCACCTATTAGGATGCTTAACTTGTCAGTTTATCATTTTGTTATTTCCTGCAGTTATCATTTCAAGCTGCTATAACTTTTGAAAGATATGTTAGATTTTCAATCTGTTTTTGTATTTTGTATTTTATTTTATCGCACATTACTAACATGTCATATCTAAAAAAATGACCTCTAGTGCAATGCGACTCCTTATGTGGTGGAACCTCACATTTCTGAATTCCACATCTTTAACGTAGGGATACAGGGGACATACCATGATTGCAGCATTCCCAGTCTGGAAACTATGTGGTAGTAATTCCCTCTTTTCTATCTCTCTGTTTTTTTCTGCCATGCTGCTTTTCTTTTGCTCTCCTTCTTGTCTCTCTTCTGCCTTTCTGGTCCAGTATACCGCCTTTTCCTCCAGAAATACTCAAAAGATAACACTAGTTTGTGTCTGAGCCTTTGATGATATACACGACAAGAAGGTGGTAAAGGTGTCCCATAACCTAGCCCGTCTTTGGGGAATGAGGCATCCGAAACCTCAGCTTCTCTAGCGGCCAGCATATTGAGGGCTGTGCCCATCTCCTCTCCCTCGCTGCTTTACCTTCCCTGACTCTAAAGAGGGCAGGTACCCATTTACAGCTGGGTGAACTGGGGGGGGGGGGGGGGGGGACTGTACTGAAGCCAAGGCGCGCAAACGGTCACCCATCGAACTGGCAACCACACTCGGTGCTGCTTAACTTGACTTGGGGAAAGCAAGTGTTCTGACCACTGAGCCGTCCCGTCACCTTTTTTTTCGATGATGAAGAAGGAAAACAGCATGAAAAAAAGTTCCAAAGCGATGCTTGTGGACTAGTTTTGCAATGTCAGGAAAAGTTTGGATGTTGTTTACATCACCTCGGCAAAGTTGAACACAAGCATCACTTATGTAATGGTTTGTTTGCGTGCTAGCTTTCATCTACACAGAAATATGTTCCTTGATGTGTGGTTAAGACTGCTACCTGACTCTTTTGTAAATAGTTTGGCGTTCCTTTTGCTTTTTGCTTTTTTTTTTCTTGCTCAAACTCTCTTTGTGTGTAATACTTTCATTTTCTAGGCCAAAACAACCGTTTTGCGTGTCTCTAATTAAATCTTTCTCATCAAACAATTCTGGATGGATATTATTTTATTTGTTTGTATATATAACAGTAGTTGCCATGAGACAAAGTTCAATGGGAGTTTAAAAATAAACTTTTTTTTTGCAAACAAAAATACAGTCTTATGCAAAGACATGAAGAATAAAAACTAGTACCACCGTAGGCATTTGCTTAAGAATATAGTAAAACAAACATCCCCAATGATATATATATGTACATATGGTGGTTTTTTTGAGTAAGCATAGTATAATCATACCAATAGTATGCATAGTATATATATATATATATATATATATATATATACATATATATATATATATATATATATATATATACATATATATATATACATACATACATACATACATACATACATACATACATACATACATACATACATACATACATACATACATAACAGTTTTTGAGTAAGCATAATATAATCATGCATCTTTATTCCCCCTCCACTCCCTGAAAAGCATTTTTTTGTTACCTTCTTTCTTCTATCAATTCCTGTTATCGTCTAGCGCCTACATGTATACACCAAGCTAATATCTTAATACAAACAAACACACTTGCATGCAGGAAAAAAATGGGTAGGCGCTGCACATGTGGCGACGCGCTCTCCCCGGGGAGAGCAGCCCGAATTTCACACAGAGAAATCTGCTGTGACATAAATTGGTATAAAATACAAAATACAAAAAAAATATTAAAAAATACCTCTGTCCTTGAGTCTCTGCACACGCGTGTATACTCGTGCGAAATTGATTTTATGTAACTGTATACCTCCTATTGCAGTATAAATAATATGGAAATACAATTAACACTGTTAAAGCATAAGGTCGACAAAAATAAATCTCTACATGATTATATGGATTTAACAACGATAAAACAACTGAAAAAAATATATAGAGAAACCTTCCGTGACTTGAAGTGGTATACAATACCATGCAATACAATGCAATATAATACAATGCAATACAATACTATACAATATTACACTATACTATACTATACTATACTATACTATACTATACTATACTATACTATACTATACTATACTATACTATACTATACTATACTATACTATACTATACTATACTATACTATACTTCAACCGCAACACTCTCCTCCACGCTTAAAACAAAGCTTTCTAGACATTTCAAAACACATTCTCTCCTTCAGCCCCCCCCACCCCCCTCACCCACCCCCAGCTCCCTAATCCAACGCAGTTTAGGCAATGTTAATAATTATCCCAAAGAAGAGATGGGAGGACACCATCAACGAATGGACAGGCCTAGAACTCAACTAAAATTTGAGAAAGGCAGAACAGAGAGAGGAAAGAAAGGAACCGGTTGTCAAGTCTTTGGAGGTACTACTCTCACAGTCGCCACACTAAGGGACAGATATATAGACAGATACAGAGAATATGCCAGTGTCTGCTTTTCCCCAGAGTGCAGTATTTGGCCAGTTCACTTTCCTGGCCAAAAAGTTAAGGAAAGTTTGCCACGTGGAGAGAAAAAAAAGCAGTGTGCACAGTCTGCTTACTGTGGGTTTGCGTGTGCAAGTACAAAGTGGTTTTCCTTCTTCCCCATAAAGTGCATTCGCTGTCACCATCAGTCCTCACCTGCTTGGTGATTCGTCCAGATTGGTTTTGGCTTGGGTGGTATATAAGGGAAGAGGATAGCATGGTGGTTAGAGTGATGCGCCTGTGATTTGCTAACCCAGGTTCGAATCTCTCTCGAGGGATTTTTCCTGTAGAGTTTACATTAATGCCGACTCTACTCCCTCCTGCCCCTACCAAAAGTCCTTCGGATGAAACTATAAGCCAAGGCCACGTGTGCAAAGGCACGCAGAACTTCTTGCGCACACGTTAAAACCCGTTCTGCTTTGCGGAAGATTAGAAAATAGGCTATAAGTTGGTGGTGGGGATGGGTAGCAAAATTTACAAAATAACATACACACAGGATCTGAATTTAAACTGAAAAGCACACAAGAGCTTATTCCATTAGCTTTAAATTAAAAGAGCAAATAAATAAATGAATAAATAAATGAATGAATAAACAAACAACTAACTATTAAATAAATAAACAAACACATTAATGTATTCAGTATGCTTAATGTATAACTTGCCATATTATTGTCTCTAGCAATCCTTGATTTTAAATCTGCCTTCAGAAAAAAAAAAGAAACTGGGTGATGCAGGGATCAAGAAATAAAGATCGTGTACGTACGATTTGTTTGTGGAAAAAGTGCATTTTTGTCATGTGTTAATACTTCTTTACATATCGCCCATGACGTCACATCTAATATGAGATTGGATGTATGGTGGATTTTGGTTGGTTTAGCTAACCCAGATCAGAATGCCAAGAAATATCTAGTATAAAAGAAGCATTCTGTCTGTCTGTCTGTCTGTCTGTCTGTCTGTCTGTCTCTCTCTCTCTCTCTCTCTCTCTCTCTCTCTCTCTCTCTCTCTCTCTCTCTCTCTCTCTCTCTCTCTCTCTCTCTCTCTATCTCTATCTCTCTCATATTCATAGATTGCAACATATCCCTAACATCAAACTGCTGCTTCCTCAATGGTAGATAAAAATGGTTGTATTTGCTAAATCTCCCTATCAGTGAGCCTCCCAGCTCGAGCCAAAGAGTAAAACACACACGCGCACAAACACACACACACACACACACACACACACACACACACACACACACACACACACACACACACACACACACACACACACACACACATATATATATATATATATATATATATATATATATATAATATATATATATATATCTATATAAGATAAGGCCAGATATAGATTTTCTGTGCTATTTTTCAGTATTAGTTTTTGACTCTGTTCATATCTTAACATAATTATTTCGTCTGTGTTGGCTGATATTTGTACGTTTACAATAGTAGTAAAAATGCAACGCAAAATGTTGTACGAATTACTACTCAAAGTTGACAATAATTGTGTAATGATTTTTTCCAGAAGATGTCAGATTGTAAGCAGCTTGTTCGCAATTTGTGGTTTAAGGTAAAAGGTGCAGGCGCCACGCAACTTATGTGATCGTACAAGAGCAAGGCATCATAGACCAGCTTCTCCAGGGACCAGCATATAGAGAATTTCCAATAGGATGGGTGACAATTTGCGCACCTTGGCTTAAATACCGTCTCCCTGCTCACCCATTAGTAAATGGGTAGTGCCCTCTTCAGGGTTAGGTAAGGTAAAGCAGCGAGGGAGAGGAGATGGGCGCCGCCTTCAATATGCAGGCCCCTAGAGAAGCTGAGGTCTCTGATGTTTCGATCCCCCTACGACTACATAGGTTATGGGAAAAATCAAAACCTTATCTTTTCAGCATGGACAAAAATCTTCAAAAGTTTCAGACCATTAGAGTTGTTGTATGTCAGCTCCATTGTAGCGCAATGAAAATACACGGGCTGCAATTTTTTTTTTCTTAGATTATAGCACAAAATGATTATTGTAAATGGAGTTTACTTCAACCTAACCCCCCACCCATTTCTTTCCCCACGTAGCTTATGCATTGATAATATCCCAGGGTGTGCCTTTCCCCAGAGTACAGAATATTTGGCCAGCTGACTTTGTTGTTAACAAAGTTAAAGAAAGTTTTCCACGCAGAAAAAAATGCAATGTGTACTGTCTGCTTACTGTGGGTTGCATGTGTGTCAGAGAAGTTTTATTGTCTTCCTCATAGACTGTATTTGCTGTCACCATTACCCTTAAACGGCTTGGTGATTGGTCTGGGTTGGGTTTGACTTGTATGTTGTATAGTATATTCCATCCATGTTCTAAAGTATGACATCGTTGCCTTTATTCATACTACTCCTTCTGTTTTTGTTACAGGAAGGAAATGAACAAGGAAAAATCCAAGGAAAGGATATTCCAGAGAGAATTCCTAGGACAGCATTTTCAGAGGGCGTGGATGCTGTTCATACTGACAGGCCCCTGACATCCTTGTGGGGAATTCCTCAACATTCAAACATCCGGCCAGATCTTCTTCAATCCAGTCTGTCCCTTCTGTCCCACTCCACACAGCTTACGCGTGGCTAATATCCCAGGGTCTGCTTCTCCCCAGAGTGCAGTATTTGGCTGGTTCACTTTGCCGGCCAACAAGTGAAGGAAAGTTTACCACATTGAGAAAAGCACTGCGCACAGTCTGCTTACTGTGGATTGCATGTGTGTGTGTCAGAGGAGTTTTGTTGTCTTCCTTATAAACTGCATGTCTGTCACCACTACCCTTGAAATGCTTGGTGATTGGTTGGATTGGGTTTGGCTCGGATGGTGTATTTTATATTCCTTCCATGCCATACAGCATGACGTCAATGCCAACATCCACGCTTTCTCCTCTGTCTTTGTTAAAACATCCCCAACGTCCTACATTGCCAACATCACTTAGGTCTGTGGTCTCAGGGGGCTACAGGAGATTGTAGAACTCAGCAGAGACAGAGAGAGATAGTAATCCCTGGTGGCATTGTGTGAAACTCCTACCATCCACAGCACTTATGGAGAGAGTTGATCTTTTAAAGATTTGATCTAAAGCTAATAAGTATAAGGTCAATTAACAAAGTTTGTATATAAAAGCTTACATGATAGACTGTATAAAATGCATACGGTTTTTGTTTTGAAAAAGGTGGATTTTTCTGGTGAAATATCATGTTTCAATCTTCAGGAGGTTTGAATATAATTTTTATTTGGTGCATATTGTTCTCTTTATTAACTCTGGTAGTATGTAAACTTATCTATGTTTGTTGTTGTTGTTGTTGTTGTTGTGTGTATCTAGTATAATCCAAATTTATCAAAGTAGAATAATTCAGAAAAATTCAAAATATCAATTTAGTGCTCTCATATTAAAAATCTTCTAATGTTATTTAGAAAAAGGAATTCTAAACAAGTGGAGGAATTTATAGCTACTTACATCTGCAGTAGAATACAACATTCAACTTTTAAGAGTGAGGACGTTGGTGGGGGGGGGGGGGGGGGGGGTCAGGGGGACGGGATAGCCTAGTGGTCAGAACATTGCGCTCGAAGTTTGACGACCCGGGTTCGATTTCTGTTGGAGGGGATTTTTTCTCTGGAGTTTACATCTGTGCTGACTCCACATACCCCAAAATCTTTCGGATGAGACTATAAAACGAGGCCCCTTGTGCGAACGCACGCTGAACATCTTGCGCACTCGTTAAATCCTGTTCCGCTTTTTGTAAGAGTATGCCATCATGTGCCGGTGGGAACAAATGACAAGATTTACAAAAACTGCATGCACACGGGGACTGGATGTAAAAAAAAAGCATATAAGTGCTTATTCCATTATCCTCGATATAAAAGAGTAATAATAAATAAATAAATAAATAAATAAATAAATAAATAAATAAATAAATAAATAAATAAATAAACAAACAAACAGTAACATTCTGACTTACAACACGTTAAACAAACCTCGAAACTTTATAAAACCCAGAATGTCTGCACTTTACTGGCAATGCGTATCGACAAAACCTGATAACCTAGTTTCGTTCACAAGCCTACTGTCTCTATCGCTATGCATCAGATTACTTTTGCCAGGGTACAATTTTGGCCAAGTTGAAATCTACAATATCTAGAACATGTTGAAGCCATTTTCCCATGGCAGAAACCATGACGATAAGGAGAAAAGTTTTGAAGTTGTTTGCTTCTTGTCAGTAAAGTTGAACACAGGCATCATTTTTTGGAATATGTGGATTGCGTGTTTGCTGTCCTCTGTAGGGAAGATTGTGGGTTTATCCACACAGAAATGCATCCTGAATACTTGGAGATCATTTTGTCTTTCTTGTTGATGTCTTCTGTTCGTTTTTATGTCAACGCAACATTTTGTCTGCTATAGGCAACCGCGTAATCTTACTGCATTCATGTAATGCACTTTCTTATGACTGAAATCTCGAGGAGGCTAACTAGATATTCTTGTTTTCTGTGAATGCTGCTATTTCATGTTTTCATGAGGGAAAAATCTACAAAGCTGACAGACAGATTTCAGCTTTTGCACACTCATTCCATATGTAATTTTAAAATAAAATCATACAAAATAATTCTGTTAGCATTTGTGATTTTGTCCCCATTTATTTTATCAAGACCGTATTAGATAGAAGATATCTATAGCTTACTGGCAAATAATATAGTTCTACTTATGGTTTTTTTTCCCTTCCTTTTTCTTTTATCGACATTTCTTATGTCTAATTCTTATATTTTTTCACGTGGATATCCAGATCTTGTCACTCTAAATAATATTCCCACCTTCTTGGTATTTTGTCTGAAGGATCCCCTATTCTTAATCCCTCTCTTTCTTTCTGACTGACTACTTTTCTTCCTGGCATCTCCTCCCTGTCTATGTTCCGCCTTCTTAGTCCTTCCTCCTGCCCTTTTTCCTAGAAAGACACGAAATATAGCAATTATCTCTATACCGAAGAGTAATGCGGCTAGGCCTGACAAGTCAGTGGCTTAACACCCAGTGTGATGCAAAAGTCTTTCGGATGAGACTGTAAACCGAGGCCCCGTGTGTGAACGCACGCAGAACATCTTGCGCACACGTTAAATCCTGTTCCGCTTTTTGTAAGAGTTGGCCATCGTGTGCCGGTGGGAACAGATGACATGATTTCCAAAACTTCATACACACGGGACTGGATGAAAAAAACACATGAATGCTTATCCCATTATCCTCGATACAAAAAAAATGAATTTTTTTTTTTTAATGCATTTTCACTCATATGACAGATAACAGTAGTTGCTGTCCAAGCGTTTATCAAAGAAAGACAAAAATAGTTTCTACTTTAGCAGTCTGACTCAATGCTTTTTTCAATGCAGTTTAGGACTGTTACAGACAAAAAATCATCAGTTATTTGGCTTGCATATGCTTATGGATACAAACAAGCATGTGTGCTTTTGCC
>CM060334.1:51001995-51004495 GCA_030674155.1 Stramonita haemastoma
CACTATAACATAACATACAATAATCATAATACAGAAGCAGAATACATATGTACGAGACCTGAGGTCATGAATAGTTTGTCGATGCTGTTTGTTGTCCCAATTTTAACATGTCTAATAATGATAATGACTATAGTTTAGGAGCATGTTTGAGTATTTTTTGAAACAGGAAAGATTTATAGTTACGCTTAAAAGATACAATACTACTTTTCTCTTTAATATTTTTTGGTAAAGAATTCCAAATAATTCCTCCAGAGTAGCGAAGACTTGTTTTATAGAGGTCGAGCCTTGGTTTAGGAATTATTATATTATTGGTGTATCTTGACTGATTAATTGGGAATCTAGTAGTCAGGGTAAATGGAGCAAGACCGTTCATTATACGATACATTATGATTGCTTTATTATATTCCAGATGGTAAGTTAGGGGAAGAATGTCCAATCTAGTATAGTCTTGGGGTGACAAGGTGGAAGGCTTTAAGAGTATCACTTTAATAGCTCGTTTATGGATTCTTAAAAGTGGTTTTAAACTATTAGCACTACATCTATCATACAATGTTGAGGCGTAATCAATAAATGATTGAATATAAGTAAAATAAAACTGTTTACGAGAATCCAGGTCAAGAAAGTGTTTGATTTTAGAGAGCTGAAATATCTTTTGAGAGATTCGTTTATATAGAAAATCAATATGTGGCGACCAGGAAAGATCATTATCTATAGTAACCCCTAGGAGTCTATGCATGTCTACTTCTTTAATAACATTATTATCAATATGAATTGGTGGCAAAACAAAGGTTATATTTTGCCGTTTTTGTCGAGATGTAATTATCATATATTTTGTTTTTTGATGATTTAGGGCCATATGATTAAGTTTTGTCCATTCCAATAATTGATTGGCATTTTCTTGCATATAGTGAGATAGTTGTTTCAAGTCGGAATGAGAAGAATAGATAGAGGTGTCATCAGCAAAAAGTTCAGTTACGCCTTTTGTAACAGATAAAGGAAGATCATTGATATATAGTGAAAAAAGAAAAGGCCCTAATACTGATCCTTGGGGAACACCAAATTTTTGTGAAAGAAATTCAGAATGTTCATCATTTAGCCAAACAGTGTGGTTTCGATTAGAAAGAAATGATTTTACAAGTGACAAAGCATCATCAGAAAATTTATATAGTTTCAATTTACGGACTAAAAGGTTGTGATCTATGACGTCAAAGGCTTTTGCAAAGTCAACGAGTAGCAGACCAGTAAATTTGTTATTGTTGATATTTTTTAACCATTCATCAACGAGGCTAATCAGGGCTGTATGGCAAGAATGATATTTTCTAAAGCCAGACTGATTTGGATGAAGTAAGTTATGCTTTGAAATGTGAGACATAAGGCACTGACTGATAAATATGTTTTTCTAACGGCTTTGAAAGGACTGGTAATATTGAAATAGGTCTGTAATTTGAAGGAACGGTTTTATCACCTGACTTGTACAGAGGGATTATTTTGGCTTGTTTAAGAATATTAGGGAAGCAGCATTTATCAATACATAGGTTATACAGGTAAGTTAGGGAATCACATATTACAGGAGCACTAAGTTTAAGGATTTTTCCATCTAAGCCATCTAGACCACGAGCAGATGTCTGCTTGAGATGTATAAGAGAAAAGTACACTTCGTATACTGTCAAGAATGGGATTACCACATTTGAAGTGATCTTTTTTGAAATACAGAATTCATTCAATAAGGCAAGGTCATTGAAACAAGAGCTATCATTTTTAACTGTTGAGGAGGAAATTGTGGAAAAATGTTGGTTCAAAGTGGTGGCAGTAATATCTTTTATGACAGGTGCTTTTACTGATTTTTCCTTAGTTAGAGAATTTATAGTTTTCCATATGACTTTCTGTTTATTGCCTGAGCTATCTGATATGAGGTCACGAAAATACTTCTTTTTGGCAATGCGCTTCATTGATGTAATTTTATTTCGTTGCTTCTTAAAGTCAGTGAATTGTTTGGTTTCTATGAGTTTGTCTCTTTTGGTTATTTCCTCTTGAATTTCCTTACTTAGCCAAGGAGGTTTCGGAGTATGTTTAACTCGTTTTATTTTGAAAGGGGCGTGTTTATTATAGATGTTGATGAAAGTATTTTGCCAAAATTCAAATGCTAGATTAGGGTCAGTTAACTGATAAACATTTGAAAGAGAAGAATGTGAGAGGTCATTTAGGAAATCATTTTCATTGAAATTAGCAAAGGATCTGTATGTTATTACTTTGTGATCTAATTTAGGAATTTTAGCGCCTTTTTTAAGCCAAGTAAGACAGACAGGATAATGATCGCTACATCCATTAGGGGGAGAACATATTTCTACGATGTTTTGCTTTGAACTAATATAGATATGATCGATCAATGTCTCAGAGGAGGGGGTAACACGGGTTGGTGTGTCTATTACTTGAAGGAGGCCAAAACTTTCATACAACTGTGTCCATCGCTTATTGCGTTTCAAGAGATCTATATTAAAGT
>CM060334.1:51014495-51016995 GCA_030674155.1 Stramonita haemastoma
CTCTCTCTCTCTCTCTCTCTCTCTCTCTAGTGTGCATGTTAAATCCTGTTCCGCTTTTCGTAAGAGTAGGCCATCGTATGCCGCTGGGAACAGATGAAATGTACAATAACTGCATACACACGGGGACTGGATGAAAAAGAGCACGAGTGCTTATTCCATTATCCCCGATATAAAAGAATAATCAAATCTGTCTCTGTCTCTCTGTCTCTGTCTCTGTCTCTGTCTGTCTCTCTCTCTCTCTCTCTCTCTCTCTCTCTCTCTCTCTCTCTCTCTCTCTCTCTCTCTCTCTCTCTCTCTCTCTCTCTCTCTCTCTCTCTCTCTCTCTCTCTCTCTCTCTCTCTTTCTCTCTCTGTGTTCTTCTCTCCATTTTTTTTTATATAGTTTTGCATATTTGAAATCATAATCATATAACGTTCTAAAAGCCACCTCTCCCAATAATTAGACACGAGACTGGTCACAACTCAATTTCTAGAAAGTTAGAAAAGAAAAAAAAAAGAAAAAAAAGAAACAACGTGAAAAATGACAAAGAAAACCTAGCAACAGCAAAACTCAAACTAAAAAACAGGGAAGTAGAAAGGTGTTTAGGAAGAAATAGGAAAAGATAACCCAAGACTTTGAAGAGAGCGCCTCAAGGGACATCACCGTATGCTGAACACTTGCACGAACACTGCAGACAGTCACAGCAGAGGGACGCTATAATATCATCAGGGAGAGGATAACGCAATTGTAGCGATAAAAATGCTAAACTGTCATCCAGACTGTGTGCAAACGTTTGTATGTGGGCGTTGTGTGTGTGTGTGTGTGGGGGGGGGGGGGGGCGTGTGTGTGTGTGTGGGGGGGGGGGCGTGTGTTGTGTGTGTATATGTGTGTGCGTGTGTGTCTGTGTGTTGGGAGTGGTTGTGTGTGTGTGTGTGTGTGTGTGTGTGTGTGTGTGTGTGTGTGTGTGTGTGTGTGTGTGTGTGTGTGTGTGTGTGTGTGTGAATGTGAGTATGGTGCGTGTGTCTGTCTGTCTGTCTGTCTGTCTGTCTGTCTGTCTGTCTGTCTGTGGGTCAGAATTCAATTTTTACGTAACTATTTCGTGGTCAGTGTAATTAAAAACACTGCTAGGATCTTGAGCGCAAAGTCAGGGTAAGTAAGTATGGAGGACAAGCCGTTACCCATGCAGCAGACCCCCCCTAACCCTCTCCACATCACTGGAATGGCTCATTGAAAAGAATGTTTCCAGCGCCATAACAGGAGCCGCCAGAATGTTGCCATAATTATACGTCTACACCCTAGAACTGCCTTGTGCATGGGGACTCCAACTCCCCGATTTTATCTAAACACGACACCTGTGTACATGCTGGGTGGTTTTTTTGTTTGTTATTATCCGCTTCTACCAGCATACAAAAACCTGTCTTTCCGAAAGGCGGAATGGGTTTTTAATGTGTGCGCAAGATGTTCTGCGTGCGTTTGCACAAGGGTCCTCGGTTTATAGTCTCATCCGAAGGACTCTGATTCATACTGCAAATACAGACTATTATCAGACAGAAACTGTCACCGTTTCTAAGTCCTGTCTGAGCCTATGTGCAGACAAAACTTTTGTTGCTGAGGGCAGTGTGTTTGATATATTCTTGCCTTCATATAGTGAGCAAAGGGGTTCGGGGGAAAAAAAAGTACGGTAGACAGGATATGTCCTGCAGAGAAGATGAATGGAAGAGAAAGTGGATAGACTTTTGTGAGAAGAAAGAGAGAGAGATGAGTTGTATGACTTTCTTTTGTGCTTGCTGTTGTACGTGTTGACATAAATTATGCTGCTCACAAAATATAAACACACAAACAGAAACATGCAAAGACACACATGCATACACACACACACACACACACACACACACACACACACACACACACACACACACACACAACCACACACACACACACACACACATACAGACATACACATACACACACTCGCAAACACAAACATACACGCACACACACAAACACACAGACACACAAGCATGCACACACACACACATACAAAAACAAACACACACGCTCGGGCGCGCGCACACACGCACACATACACGCATACACACACTATCAAACACCCCGCCCCCCCCCCCCCCCCCACACACACACACACACACATCCTTCGGATGAGGCTATATACCGAGGCCCCGTGTGCGAACGCACGCAGAACATTTTTTGCACACGTTAAATCCTGTTCTGCTTTTCGTAAGAGAAGGCCATGATGTGCCGGTAGGAACAGATGATATTTAGAAAACTGCATATACACAGAGACTGGATGTAACAAAAAACACATGAGTGCTTATTCCATTGTCCTCGATATTAAAGAATTAAAAAAAAAAAAAAAAAAGTAATACACACACACCACACTCACATACACACACACATACATACACGCGCGCGCGCGCACGCACAACACAATCTCCCTAATGGCAATGTACCTGATATATTGCTTCTCTTTCTGGAATATCAAGTAGAGGGGACTGAAGAG
>CM060334.1:51031995-51035696 GCA_030674155.1 Stramonita haemastoma
CCATCTTTTCTTTCTTTACTAAATGTCATTTTTCGTTGGTATACTTCCTACTGACATGTGACACCTCCAAAACAGGAGTTAATTTTGTGCTGTTTTGCCAATAGGACTGTAATGTCAATGGCAATATATAACTTTCAGAGTTATGACTTGATAAGAATGGAACCCACGACCTACTCTCCAAGAGCCTAATGCACTACCCACGCAATCCAGCATCCTGTAAAAATACCATGTCTGGTTCAAGCAGAAACGAAGTATTATACACTTTGGACCTGTCAGATCCTGTGTCTATTTTCAATCTGTCTTTCTGGCTCCTCTACCCCAAATCTGTCAGGAAAAAGACAGATGCTATGAGGAGAGCATCTTCAACACCTTCTCATCTCCTTTTGCTGCTGCTGCTGCTGCTGCTGCTGCTGCTGCTGCTGCCTGCTGCTGCTGCTGCTGCTGCTGCTGGCTGCTGCTTTAAAAAACCCATGCTTGGAATTGCTGAAGTAACAACAACAGCTGCGTGTGGCAATACATTTTCGATATTTTCTCTATGTCTGTCTATCTCTCTCTTTACTGTACGTGTTTATTTTGTTTGTACTTATGTAAGTATGTGTATATTATGTGTTTTGTTTCCTTGGCTAGAGCTCCAAGAATTTTAAAAAAAGAGAAGAGAGATAAAACAACAGAATCATAACAACAAATGTTAAGCACACTAAAGAACAAAAACCAGCAAGTTTATTCTTAAAATTATGGTATTACAGAAACATCGGACAGCTAGTCTGATGGAAACGTTGAAATTAAGAAGTACACTCCAATTAGGCTAAAACAAAACTACCAGGAAGCAATCAGTTCAGTTACACAAGTTTCAAAAAAGCAGTTTTATAATGTTAAACACATACTGGCTACTTATAAAGTACATCTTAATTACAGGTTACTGAAATAATGGTATTAGCAAGCAGCAGCAGCAGCAGCAGCAGTAGAAAAGTAAGGATGTTGCTTGCAAAAACAAAAGAAGACAATGGTGACGCTCCACCACGAAATGAGTCCGCTTAGCACATAACCCAATTTTGCGCTAGGAGCCATTAAAGGCAAGTGGGGGTCAAGTTGTCAATTTTTGAGATTTTGATCGATTATTGAAAAATACCTGTTATTCTACCTGTAATGAAATACCAGGGTATATTTTTATCCTTTTGCTTTTAAAAGTGCTTTGAAAAAACCGAAACCCTCATTCTGACAACCTGTTACGAAAATAAACTTGCCCTTTTCCCTTCATTTTGTCACATCTTGAAGTCTGCCATTTCAATTTGTAATAACTGTGCACATAATAGTCGGATTTTCAATCTGGTTTTTGTATTGAATAGCCTTTTTATTGCAGAAAGAATAACTTGTCAATAACTAAAAATGACCTCCTGTGCAACGCGACTTCCTTATGATGTTGTCAAAAGACAGGTTGGACAGCTTGCAGCTACAAGAACTTCAATAAACCCCATCCTTCCTTTCTACAATTCGAAACCATCGAAGCAGCTTTGATGTAAGCTATATATATTTTGGGTGGTGGGGGCTATTTATGTGTTTTTTTCGGTGTCCTACTTTCTTTTTTTAATTTCAGATGAATCTTATCTCGTTTTACATTCACTAAAACATTCAGAGAAAGACCCGCTGTGGGAATTCAGTCAGTGCAGACAGATCTGTCTTACTTGAAAAAACCGTTCATTTCTATCTAATGTTCTGTTGCTTACACAGATAGATTAGGAAGATTGGTATGAAGAGAATGCGCGTGTGCAGGTGCGGGAACGTGTTTCGCGTGCATGCACGGCGCTCACCTGTGTGTGTGTGTGTGTGTGTGTTGTGTGTGTGTGTTGGTGTGCGTGTGTGTGTGTGTGTGTGTGTGTGTGTGTGTGTGTGTGTGTGTGTGTGTGTGCGTGCGCGCGCACGAGCGCAAGCGCAAGCGTACACGTACGCAAGTGTATGTGTGTTTGTATCTTTGTAAAATCATTGTGACAAAAAACTCAGTTGCCCCAAACCAAAAAGTGCAGATTTATTTGCTCTAACAATAGGGTTTAAATGTGTGGTGCGTGTATAATTAGGCGTTTAAGTTGTATGAGGGGTGTGCATGCATGTGTTTTTGCGCATGTATTATGTACCTGTGTGAGTGCTTGCTTATTGTAGTCATCTTTCTTCCGGGCTTTTTTCCTCCACATGTTACAGTTATTATACTTTCCTCGCAAATTTGCTTTGTGCAGTCACCATGCATTTTAAATTTTCAGCTAAGGGGTGTTTTTACAGTAACCCTCCTCTTCTCTAGCAGAGGAAAAATACAGTCACTGGCGTAAACCAACCAAACTTTGTTTTGTTATTTCATGAATCCACTGTTTTTGGGCAAAACAAAAAAAAAAACAGAAAGTGTAAGGAATGCATGTAGTTTTTTGTGTAATTTATTTTTTAAAAAAAATAATAAGGAATATGTAAAAAAGTTTTTTGAACAAATACTGTTTTTTTTAAAAAAAAATTTAACAAACATGATGACAGAAACAACATCATATTTTATGGGCTATAACAAAGGCCACCAAAATTTGTTAATGCCCTGCAGATTCCCATTTTGCTTTCGTGGGTTTGGCACGGGGTTTAACATGCAAAAATTTTCCATAAAAGCAGGGTTCATTAAAGCGAAAATAAAGGCAAGGTAAGTAGGGGGGAAAAGGTTAAAAAGAAGGGTCGTTATTCTGCCTCTTATTCATTCATTTATTTACTTTTTTCTTTTAATCGACCATAAGGGGGATCACAACCAATGCTTTTTTAAACCAAATAAATATTATAATAAAAAATATAAATATAAATATATATATATAAATATAATCTGTTGTAGTGTGCGCGCGCGCGGCGGTGTATGTATTATTAATATATAATATATATATATATATTTTTAATATATTTATTATATATATATATAATATATATAATTATATATGGGGGTGTGTGTGTGGTTGTTGTGTGGTGGTTGTTTGTGTTTCTGTGTGTGTTGTGTCTGTTCTGTGTCTGTGCTTGTCTGTGTTGTTTTGTTGTTTGTGTGTCTTTGTGTCTGGTGTATAAAAAGAAAAAAGAAAATCTAGGCTCAAAATGAAAATGATAACAACTTTTTTTTCTACACCCTGATTGAAACCCTTTTTTTTAATCTGTTTTATGTTCTTCCCGTCTAAATAAATAACTCATTTTGGGGGTTTTTGGTTCTTTTCCATGTCGTGATATTTTTTTTTTAAAACAAGAGTTTATTTCACTCTTTGCAACAAAGATTGGGGATGTCAAAAGCATTAAAATAATTTGATTTCAAAAGTAAGTATGAAAGATTAAGAACCCAGAACTTTTTTCCCTAAACCTGGGTATCTAACCAAAAAAAACCCCGTACCCTGTAAAATACGGTCGAGCTAAGCAGGAAAGTTGGGGATCATCTTTTTGGGAACTCGTCAGCTTGCCTTCTATTTCAATCGTTTCTGGGCTCCTCTGCCAGAATCTGTCAGGAAAAAGACAGTTTTTATGAGGGAGCATCTTCAACCCCCTTTCCATCTCCTCTTTCTGCTGTTACTGCGCTGCGTTACTGTGCTTTATTTAACCAATGCTTAAATGTGAACAAAACAAATTTTTCGTAATGCTTTTTTTGAATTTTCTCATTTTGTCTGTTTTCTATTTTATTGTGTTGTGGGTCTTCTTGTTGGGTTTTT
>CM060334.1:51035796-51038296 GCA_030674155.1 Stramonita haemastoma
CAACACAAAAACAGGGTCAACAAAAAAGAAACAACATAAAATACACACAGCGAAGCATCAAACACTATATCCAACCGTTATCCCCAAGCAAAACCAAAAGGGAAAGTCTTTTACAATCTTCAAAGGGGGGACGATATCTTACAGTTTATGTTTTTTTTTCCCTGTCTTCGATGCTATTACCAGTTTTTGGCTTCGGGCCCAAAGTTTTGGGTTTTTTTTTTTTAAAAGATTTTAAATTGTTAGGGACACAATGTTAATCAAATTATCCCCCTTGGAGATGCTAAGGTTCCCCTCAGTTAGATTCCATCTCCACCTTTTAAAAATCCTGTGCTAGCATTCCCTCTTTTCTTTTCCCCTCTCTTTGATTCTGCGTTGTTTTTTTTTTCTTTCCTTTCCCCCCCCCACCCCCTCCTTTTTTTCCGTTTTTTTTTTTCTGACTTTTTTATCCATTCTCCCCCCCTTTTTATAGAGAAAAAACTTAAAGAAAGAAAACAATTAATTTGTTTTTTAAAAATTCAGATGCCCTAGACCTAACTTGTCAGGGGGAAACGGCAGCATAACGTTTTTCTGTGCTCGTATGAAAAAAAACAGTAGAAACAGTCTGAGCGTTTTGACGAACCAAAAAAAAAAAGTAGAAAAGGGCAAAGATTACATTTGGGTGTTAAGGGGGCCCCCGCAAAAAAAAAGTATACTTTTAATGGTGGGGAATGCCTTCAAGGGTTTCCCCCAAAAGTCCTGGGAACGGGGTGGCCTGGTGGTCAGAGTGATGCAGTCGTGATCTGCTGAGCCGGGTTCAAATCTCATTCAGGAGGATTTTTTCTTTTGGGGTTAACATCAGTGCTGACTCCACTTCCCCCAAATAACCCTTCAGATGAGACTATAAACTGAGATCCCTTTTGTGAACGCATGCAGAACATCTTGCGTACACGTTAATACCCGTTCCGCTTTCCGGAAGAGTAGGCTATTGTGTGCCAGCATGAATGGATGACACAATTTACAAGACTGCATGCCCACGGGGACTAGATGCTATTTATACTGACAGTTCTTCAGCATCCCAATGGGGGAATAACAGAGATATGAATAGAGAAGTAAGAAGGAGTTGTCCAACAGATCAGGGTTGTATTATCTAAAGAATTTTAAATATGTATTCAACTGAAATGAAATAGGAAGAGATTTCTTCCTTAATTTTCAACTGGTATTTCTTGGCCTGAACATTGCCCTCAGGCTATGTATGCCACGTTTAAAAAATACAGCGATGGAAAGAAGACTAAAGTTACCACACATATAATCGAAGAAGTGGGGACACAAAAACCAATGCCGTCCCCCTTAAAAGTACCCCAAACTATCAGAAAACCAGGTAAAAAAAACACACAATAGGAAACAGAAACAATTATTGTAAAGATAATGAAGGTGACCTATTTTCTATTTAGAGTCGGGTTTTATTGATAATTATCCTGCTGCAATTCAGATCGCTGAAACAAGTGGATCTTAAACATGCCATCTCCAGATATTTTTCAATCGGGGAATCACACTTCATATCTCCTTGCAATGATATCAACGCTGCCTTTGGCAAAATCTTTTAAGCTGCTCTAATTTAAAGACATGCTGCATGTCACGCACATTCGTGACAAAATGTGAGCATTTGAAAATTAGATATATAAAAACAAAAATGCAGGAGATTGTGAAACCAGGACAATGTTGTTCTGTATTGAATGTGTTTTCTCTATGATTTGAAGCAGAAAATGCTTTGAATTGTTTTAAGTTAAATAAAGACATTTTTCTTACTTTCATAATTATGACACTTTACTTTCTGGAAAAAAGCTGCTAGGTTGTTTCATTTTGTTTAGAAATCATAAATAAAACGCGGAGAAAACGCACCATTTATACGAATAGAGGCAGAAAAAAACAACAACTAAAACGACAAAAAGGAAATTAAACGGTGAAGTGAACATATAGGCACCCTGTAGCACGATAATTAGCCGTATGAAAATACTGGTACTGATAATCAAAGAACACGTTTCCCTCATGGAAATGCCGGTAAGTGTATCGGTATAAATGTCACCCCACCCCCTTCCCCAAACCTTCTGGAAAATTTGTACCAGAAATTCCTACACTGCTATCCCTTTCTTTGCCTCTGCCCTGTTCCTGATCTTCCTGTCACCTCTGTCTTGTCTGTCTTCTGCCTTATTGGACCATTCTCCTCCTCCCCCCAAAAAAAACCCCACAAAAAAACAAAAACTAAAACAAAACAAAACCAAACACAACATACAAAAGAAAAGACTGAAAGATGACAAATTCCTCCCACAAGGATGGTGCATAAGCTGAAATTTACTTATCAGACTCTTAGCGGCGGCACAACGCATTTTCACTCATTTAACAGGCAGCATTAGTTGCTGTTTGAACATCTGAGGGAGAAGTAACAGTATTTTACATTTCACAGATTTTTACACCCTCTTATGTAACGGCAGATTTCGTTGCGTGAAATTAGGGCTGCTCTCTC
>CM060334.1:51040796-51043296 GCA_030674155.1 Stramonita haemastoma
CTACCCTTTTCAGAATCTACGGTGATGATTATTCCCCACGCCTTTTTTAAGAGTTAAAAAATAAACAGTCAAGAAAAATTTTGTAATACTCCAGCGGTTAATGCAAGGAAAATGGGCAACACCTGCAAATGAGGGTGACAGTATGACTCTCAGCATGCACATACTTTGGACCCCCCTCTACAATACCGATATCGAAAACACTACATTGATCATCCGTTTCCCAGTATATATATATATATATATATATATAGCTTACTTAACTTATTATAGACCATGACAAAGGTAAACCTTCCACTACCTACCCCGCTCCCCCCCTCCCTCCCCCAACCTATCTCCTCCCGTTCCAGGGGACATAATAGCCTAGTGGTTAGAACACTGCACTTGCAATATCACAACATTGGTTCAAATCCCATTCATGGGCATTTTCCCCATGGCGTTAACATTCATGCAGACTCCACTCTCCATAGGAACCCGTTCGGATTCGGAAGAGTAAACCATTGTGTGTCAGTGGGAATGAATGACAACATTTACAAAACTGCATGCACCCGGTGACTTGATGTAAAAAATACGTGAGTGCTTTTTTTTGCTATCTTCGAAAGAAAAGAATGTTTCTTTTATGAAATACCCATCCCCTTTGTAACCACTTTCAATGCTGTTTAAATTTTATTTGATTTTTTTTTCTATTTGATTTGATTAAATTTTATTCTTTTATATTGAGGATAGTGGAATAAGCACTCTTGTGCTTTTTTACATCCAGTCCCCACGTGTATGCATTTTGTAAATGTCATCTGTTCCCACCGGCACACGATGACCTTCTCCTACAAAAAGCGGAACAGGACTTAACGTGTACGCAAGATGTTCTGCATGCGTTTGCACACGGGGCCTCGGTTTATAGTCTCATCTGAGGGACTTTTAGGGGAGAGTGGAGTCAGCACTGATCTTAACTCCAGGAGAAAAGTCTCCTCGACCGGAATTGAACCCGGGTCGTCAAACTGCCAGCGCAATGTTCTGACCACTAGGCTATTGTCCCCACTCTAGATAGGGAAAACGAATTCTCTGATTACTGATCTGTGCCACCCTAAACAGACATAATGCATAGAATAAATATCTTACATGGAAGCAGTAATAACGGTTTGACTTAAACACTCCTGATCAGAGTAATTCCCTGTAGCCTAAATTTAGCACAGGAAGAAAACTCGAGGCTTGCAAAGGCCCATAAAAATGGGATGGCGTTTTTCAGGAAGGGTGGGCTGTACGGGTTTATCGCCCCTTACTGCCCTGCGGAATTACACACAGCTGCAAGAACAGGTTAAAAACAGGGATAAGTGTAATGGGGTGCGTGCTTAATTAAGAGCGGTGTGTGTGTGTGTGTGTGTGTGTGTGTGTGTGTTGTGTGTGTGTGTGTGTGTGTGTGTGGTGTGTGTGTGTGTGTGTGCGTGTGTGTATGTGTGTGTGTGTGGTTGTGTGTGTGTGTGTGTGTGTGTGTGTGTGTGTGGAGAGAGAGAGAGAGAGAGAGAGAGAGAGAGAGAGAGAGAGAGAGAGAGAGAGAGAGAGAGAGAGAGAGAGAGAGAGAGAGAGAGAGAGAGAGAGAGAGAGAGAGAGAGAGAGAGAGAGAGAGAGAGAGAGAGAGAGAGAGAGAGAGGTCTACGTTGATGACAATGGTACGATTATAAAACCTATGTGCTATGCTTGCTCAGTAAGCCAACCATACTACTGTAATGTAGCTTAAGGCTGGCATAAAGCTATAGTCTGAAGTCTCTTTTTCTGTCTCTGTCTCTCTCTGTCTTTGTCTCTCTGTGTCTTATTTCTGTCTGTATGTCTCTCTCTCAATTCTCTGTCTCTGTCTGTCTGTCTGTCTCTCAATTCTCTGTCTCTGTCTCTGTCTGTCTGTCTGTCTCTCAATTCTCTGTCTCTGTCTCTGTCTGTCTGTCTCTCTCTCTTTCAGTTTTAATCAGTCCAGATGTTTTGCCCGTACCATTGTCTGTTCCGCTAATCATACCCCTATCCTTGTACGCATGTAAAATGCAGATCATAAAGGCGTACGATTTTAGAAAAATACAGGCAACGAAGTTAACATGCTCTTGCAAACTTCTTGGTATGTAATATAGAGATTACACGACTAAAGAGGAAGCAAAAACTAGAATTGAAAGCGCTCTTAGGTCTTTTTACATATTTAAGTTTTACGTTTACATAATTATTACTTCACTTTAAGTTACGGCAAATTTCTCTGCCTAAAGTTTTTGAACTGCTATCCTTGGGTAGAGCGCATCGCCCCAAGATCGTAGTTTTTTCTGTTCTTTTCATGTTTGCCACTGTATTTGTTACCCTAACGGAGTGCCCGTTTTCTACAGCATTTTGACAGAGACAATTCTTTTGTTGACCTGGGTTCTTTCACGTGAGCTAAACAATTTTATGTAATACACATGACCTTAATTTATCGTCTTATTTGAAAAATTAGCACCCAGGCCACCACTCATCGTCTAATGGATGTGGAAACAGC
>CM060334.1:51048296-51053338 GCA_030674155.1 Stramonita haemastoma
CTATAATCTTTACATACTGATACATTTGAAATCAAATTATTTTAATGCTATTGACATCACAATCTTTGTTGCAAAGAGTGCAAAATAAACTCTTGTATTTGAAAAAAAAATACTCACGACACTGGACAAGAGACCAAAAATGCCCCAAATGAGTATATTTATTTAGACAAGGAAGACACATGAAACAGATTAAGAAAAGGGTTTCACATCAGAGGTGTAAGAAAAAAAAAGATAGTTATCACTTCTCTCATGTTGAGTCCTAGATTTTCTTCTTCTTTTTATACACACAGACACAAAGACACACACAGACACACACAGACACACACAGACACAGACACAGACACAGACACAGACACAGACACACACAGACACACACACACACACACCACACACACACACACACACACACACACAATATATATATATATATATATATATATATATATATATATATATATATATATATTATATATATATATATATATATATATATACATACACACGCGCGCGCGCGCGCACACATACACACAGATATATATATATATATTATATATAATATATTATATATATATATATATATATATATATATATATACTGGATTAAAAAAGCATATGGTTGCTGATGCCCTTATGGTCGATTAAAAGAAAAAAAGATAAATAAATGAATGAATAAGAGCAGAATAACGACCCTTCTTTTTCAACCTTTCCGCCCTACTTACCTTGCTCATGATTCATCTGCTTCAATGAACCAATGCTTTTATGGAAGTTTTTCGCATGTTATACCACGTGACCAAACACCACAGAAAGCAAACTGGCAATACTGCAGGGCATTAACAAATAATGGTGGCCTTGTTATAGCCCATCAGATATGCATGTTGATTTCTGTCATCATGTTTGTAAAATAAGATTTTTTAAAAAAACACGTATTTGTTCAACAACTTTTTTTACATATCTCCTTACTTATTTTTTGAAAAAATAAATTACACAAAAACCTACATGCATTCCTTACACTTTCTGTTTTTTTTCTGTTTTGCCAACAAACAGTTGGATTCAGTGAAATAAACACAAGCAAAGTTTGTGTAGGTTTACGCTCAGTGACTGTATTTTTCCTCTGCTAGAAGAGAGGGATGGGTTACTGTAATAACACCATTAGCTGAAACATTTTCAGTGCATGGTGCACTGCACAAAGCAAAGTATGCAGAGGAAAGCTATACTAACTGTGAACATGTGCGCATGAACAAAGCCAGGAAGTAAAGACTGACTACAATAAGCAAGCACTCACACAGTACATAATACATGCGCATACACACATGCATGCACACACTCATACACTTAAACGCCTAATTATACACGCACACACATATAAACCCTATTGTTAGAGCATAATAAATCTCACTTTGTGTTTTGGGGCAACTGAATTTTGTCACAATGATTTTACAAAGATACAAACACACATACACTTGCGTACGTGTACGCTTGCGCTTGCGCTCGTGCGCGCGCACGCACACACACACACACACACACACACACACACACACACACACACACACACACACGCACACACACACACACACACCACACACACCACACACACACACACACAGGTGAGCGCCTGCATGCACGCCACACGTTCCGCACCTGCACACGCGCATTCTCTTCATACCAATCTTCCTAATCTATCTGTTAAGCAACAGAACATAGATAGAAATGAACGGTTTTTCAAGTTAAGACAGATCTGTCTGCACTGACTGAATTCCCACAGCGGGTCTTTCTCCTGAATGTGTAGTGAATGTAAACGAGATAAGATTCATCTGAAATTAAAAAAAAGAAAGTGACACCGAAAAAACACATAATATACCCCCCCAACCCAAAATATATATAGCTTACATCAAAGCTGCTTCGATGTTTCGAATTGTAAAAGGAAGGATGGGGTTTATTGAAGTTCTTGTAGCTGCAAGCTGTCCAACCTGTCTTTTGACAACATCATAAGAGTCGCGTTGCACAGGAGGTCAATTTTAGTTATTGACAAGTTATTCATCTGCAATAAAAAGGCTATTCAATACAAAAAACCAGATGAAAATCCGACTATTATGTGCACAGTTATTACAAATTGAAATGGCAGACTTCAAGATGTGACAAAATGAGAAAAGGGCAAGTTTATTTCGTAACAGGTTGTCGAATGAGGGTTTCGGTTTTTCAAAGCACTTTAAAAGCAAAAGGATAAAAAAATACCCTGATATTTCATTACAAGTAGAATAACAGGTATTTTTCAATAATCGATCAAAATCTCAAAATTGACAACTTACCCCCCCACTTGCCTTTAATGGCTCCTAGCGCAAAATTTTGGGTTATGTGCAACGACTCATTTCGTGGTGGAGCGTCAACCCATTGTCTTTTTTTGTTTTTTTGCAAGCAACATCCTTACTTTTCTACTGCTGCTGCTGCTGCTGCGGGCTTGCTAATACCATTATTTCAGTAACCGTAATTAAGATTTTACTTATAAGTAGCCAGTATGTGTTTTTAACATTATAAAACTGCTTTTTTGAAACTTGTGTAACTGAACTGATTGCTTCCTGGTAGTTTTGTTTTAGCCTAATTGGAGTGTACTTCTTAATTTCAACGTTTCCATCAGACTAGCTGTCCGATGTTTCTGTAATACCATAATTTTAAGAATAAACTTGCTGGTTTTTGTTCTTTAGTGTGCTTAAACATTTGTTGTTATGATTCTGTTGTTTTATCTCTCTTCTCTTTTTTTAAAATTCTTGAGCTCTAGCCAAGGAACAAAACACATACATATACACATACTTACATAAGTACAAACAAATAAACACGTACAGTAAAGAGAGAGATAGACGACATAGAGAAAATATCGAAAATGTATTGCCACACGCAGCTGTTGTTGTTACTTCAGAAATTTCCCAAAAGCATGGTATTAAAAAGCACAGCGCAGCAGCAGCACACAGCAGCAGCAGCAGCAGCAGCACAGCAAGCAGCAGCAAGAGGAGAGAGAAGGTGTTGAAGATGCTCTCCTCATAGCATCTTCTTTTTCCTGACAGATTTGGTAGAGGACCCAGAAGACAGATTGAAAATAGACACAGGATCTGACAGGTCCAAAAGATTATAATACTTCGTTTCTGCTTGAACCAACATGGTATTTTTACAGATGCTGGATTTGGCGTTGGGTAGTGCATTAGGCTCTTGGAGAGTAGGTCGTGGGTTCCATTCTTATCAAGTCATAACTCTGAAAGTTATATATTGCCATTGACATTACAGTCCTATTGGCAAACAGCACAAAATTAACTCCTGTTTTTTGGAGGTGTCACATGTCAGTAGGAAGTATACCAACGAAAAAACTGACATTTAGTAAAGAAGAAAAGATGGAACAAGCAAAAATAAACATTTCTCTGTTCGAGACATACAAAACAGTCATGATATTAAATAGTGTTTCATAATGTGTCCTGGCTTATTTTTATCTCTTGTTCATTGTCGACAGAGACAGAGACAGAGAGATAGATAGCGTTGGATAGATAAATAGATAATAGATAGATAAATAGATAGAGAGAGAGATAAGAGAGAGACAGAGAGAGAGAGAGACAGAGAGAGACAGAGAGAGAGAGATATTTTACTGTAAAAACACCATTAGCTTAAACATCTTCAGTGCATGTGCACTGCACAAAGCAAAGTATGCAGAGAAAAGCTATACTAACCATGAACACGTGGGCATGGAAACACGCCAGGAAGTACAGATTAGCCACACCTAAACACACGCACCACCTAGGTACAACGTACACAACACACACGGTTGGCAACACGTCACCTCCCCCCCCCACACACCACACCACTGTCACACAAATAAGCTCCTTCATTAACAAACAGACGAGAAAAAAAATCCCTCCAGTTTTGAAAACACTTGTCCTGACTCTTGTGTTTTCTACAGCTTAGATTTTACAGACACAATCCCTCTCTTGTTCTTAAGGATTGAGTTCATGGATAAGCTAATGTACATACCGTAAAATGATATCTTGTTATACAGTCTTTACGATAAACAATAATTATTGTTTTTTTTGTAATCATTACAAAGACTTTAAGTCGTGTATATTTCAAAAACAAAAATATTGTTAAAATTTAAAGCCAAACAAGATTTCTCTGCATGCCAATCGGTCCTGCTCTCCTCAGGTAGAGCGCCGTCGCCACAAGAGCAAGCCACCCATTATTTTGTATTCTTTTCCTGTCTGCAACGGTTTTAATTTCCCTACTACAGTTCTTTTTTTTTCTGCAGAAGATTTCCAGGACAATCCTCTTGTTTCCGTTGGTTCGTTTACTTGCGCTAAATAATTGGTATAGCATACTGGACTGCAAGTTATCGTCTCATCTGAGAGACTAGCACCCAAACCACCACAAAAGACTTAATCAATGGCGGAAAATGTTTTAGCCCAAACGGGGATCAAACCACCGCTAACACCGACCTCAACATTTCGCTTAGCCTTTGCCATTGCTAAGATGTTTATTGCACAGTCCACTTAAATATTTGTTGTATTACTTCATTGATGTTTAAATGTTCACACTTTGTTAAGTTTAAACTTTACTTGTGTCTAAGATTTTCTTTTAACTTGATTTTAAAAAAAAAGATTTAATTTAAAAAAAAATAAGTATTATTTCCTTTTCCATGCACAGAAAACACCAACACACATGCTATCTCTTCAGTCGTTTTTTTTCTCCCCACTCCTCCACTCCCTTCTTCAACTTCTTTACTTTCCACTTTCCTCGTCTAATATCACTGAGTGTTAACACACGTTACATTAAAGACAACAACAACAACAACAACAACATTTCACTTTCTAGGCAGGCGCGTTACCTCCAGACCACCGATCCATATGATATGTTGGCATTATGTGATGTGTGTCGGTACGGTGTGTGTTACGGTGTAGGCTTTTTTGAAAGGAAACCCAGTGCATGTACTTATTTTACTGTTTATAGGATAAAATGGTACATTATTATTTACTTAGTGGTAGAATGTATTGTGGCACAAGTAAAAAAATCTA
>CM060334.1:51053438-51060938 GCA_030674155.1 Stramonita haemastoma
CGGCACACGATGGCCTACTCTTCCGAAAGGCTGAACGGGGTTTTAACGTGTGCGCAAGATGTTCTGCGTGCATTCGCACACGGGGCCTCGGTTTCGAGTCTCATCCGAATGACTTTGACATTCAGTTCGATTTTTTCGTCAAACTGGGAAGAGGCTGGGTACGAACCCAAAAACTCACGATTTACATATTGGCAGGCGAACGTCTTAACCATCCTGCCACCGTCCTTCCACCGTGTTTTCCAATTTATTTTGACATTAATTTTTCGCGTATGCGACCATTTTGACGCGCAGTGAAAGTAGATGCATTTAAAAATAAAAAAAATCCATGCAAAATATATTCGTGTTTCCGTAACTGAACGAACGCTGACTTGAATTAGGGAGATTTACTGTGTATATTTTGATCTCTGGCGTTTGTATATACACGAAAGAAATAAAGGCACTAGCAGGACTGCATTTAAAGCTGAACTGGGTGATCCTAAAAACTCCCACCCATAATACAACAGACGCCTTCAGGTTTCAAACCCGCGACTGTGTGGACCCATGGGATTGACGTTGAACGGTACCTAGACCCTCCATCACCGCCCCCCCCCCCCACCTCCCCTCCCCACCCTAAAGCCTTTACACTAGAACAAGTCACTGTAGCAATAGCATTACTCTGATGACACTATAAACCAAGGCCCTTGTGTGCGAACATACACAAAACATCTCGCGCACACACGTTAAAAACCGTTCGACCCCTTTCCAAAGAGCAGGTCTCATCCACAAGTCATTGGTAGGGGGGTTGATGAGTGGTAGCGCCACTGATACTAAATCCAGAGGAAAATTCCTCTTATTTAAAATTTGTTTGTACAATTCTAGAATTTATGTAAGGTGGGAGGGCCATTAAAGATCAGAGCCATCGGAGAAGGAGGATCATGGCGGTGTCACTGGGTCCTGTGGCAATCACACAATTCGGTGATGCCGGTACATGAGACATGTGAAACCCCCCTCACTGTTCCCTAATGGCTTATTCAGACCTCCTTCCTTTCTTGAAAAAAAGATCCATGATTTCCACAAGCAAAGACACCATTTCCTCACACAACCATCTGTGTCTTTTTTGACATGCTGATTTACCGAGAGGTAATGAAGTAAACTTCTGTTTGGCAAAGATCTCTTTGAGATCAGTACTCGTATATTTTGACGACCACTCCAGTTCTGTGTCGAAGATTGGTGTGTGTGTGTGTGATTTAATTATAATGAAAATGTTCGAGGAAGTTCTAATTCTGACTAATAATCTGACATCTAAAATAAGTTGCAGTTGTAGTGTTTTTACGTTCGTGCTTGTCAGTCAAGAGGTAACCTAAAAAGATATAGATTCCATTTTTGACAAGAAAGTGCGCGTGATAATTTACCCCTCAAAGCCACTTTTTTTTTGGCTGTTGTCTAGATTTGTTTTTCTTGGTAACAAAAAAATAAAAAGGTGCCCCACATACCAAATTAAGCCATACAATACTTCAGATTGTCCAATTAAAATGCTGAACTCATCATAGGGTGCTGAAGTACAGCCTGTTGGGAGTGTCTGTTAATCAGAAAAAAAGGAAATCAGGATGTCAATGTGTTGTTCAATTAAACGTGGGATCAACCAGCTGAGAGTTACCAACTTAAGAGCACGACATTTCCAGGAGAATGGATGGTACAAAGTCTATTGAGAAGACAGTTGTTTATTTTTTCTGGAAAATTTTTCCAGACCTTTTTTCCTAAATTTGATCAAGATGTCTTTGAAGAATAACACATATTATGTGTCAACAGGTCACTGCTTTCAACTGCCTATGACCACACACACACACACACACACACACAACACACACACACACACACACACACACTGGAATATTTTCAAAATCAGCATATACTTTTTTTTAAATGCCCAGGTGTTCAGAAAGTTTTACCTTTTTTGTAGGCCAAAGGCATAACAACACTTTCTCCACAATACAGCTGTATAACTACAGACAACGTTATGTTTAGTTTGTTCTGTATTCAGTAGATTTTTCGATAATTTTGCTTGATAATGGGCAGTTAGTTTGTTTGAACATGAGTTGTTTGTTGTCTACATCACAAACCTGACACATTCCGACTTCATGGCATGTTATTTAATAAGGTTCACAAGAAAATATTTCAACTTTTTATTTTTAAAGGCAATAGAATAGGTTTGTTAGGCAAAAACTAACACAGAGTGAGAGAGAGAGAGAGAGAGAGAGAGAGAGAGAGAGAGAGAGAGAGAGAGAGAGAGAGAGAAAAGAGAGAGAGAGAGGGAGAGGAGAGAGAGAGAGAGAGAGAGAGAGAGAGAGAGAGAGGAGAGAGAGAGAGAGAGGAGAGAGAGAGAGAGAGAGAGGAGAGAGAGAAGAGAGAGAGAGAGAGAGAGAGAGAGAGAGAGAGAGAGGAGAGAGAGAGAGGAGAGAGAGAGAGAGAGAGAGGGACAGGGACAGGGACAGACAGACAGACAGACAGAAAGACAGAAAGACAGAGAATAAGACAGACAGTCAAACAAGCAGAAGCAGAGAAAGAGAGACGTATACAGATGTAAAAGCAGAAAGTCAAAGGGAAAAAGAGAGAACGACGAAATTAAAATAAAACGTCAGGGACAGGTAGGCACCCACCTACCCTCACTCCCACCCCACCCTTCAATACCCCCCCCCCCTCCAGAAACACATACCACGTGCAACCCCCACCCCACACCCACCCCACACCCACCCCACAACCCCCAAACACATACACACACAAACACCCACAAGCACTTAAGCAAGAAAACAACCACACGCACACAATCAGCTAAAGCACTCAAAACTCCCACTCTCTCCCGCCCCCCCTCCAACAAAACCAACCGCCAAATCCATCACCTGTGAATCGATTTCTACATCAAGGCTCTTAAACCATGCGTGACAGTGGTACCACAGGGGGGGAGGGGGGTACAGTGAGGGGAGTGGGGGTGGAGGGGGTCGTTAGGAGGGGGGTGGGGATGAATCGGAGCCTGTCATCTGACACCAAACTGATGCACATTTAATTCAATGCAGTTTTTGCCAGACGCATGGTATGTGACTTGTAAAATCATTTTGGTTAAAGATTTACAGGAGTGTACAACTATTTTTTTTAATTATTTATTTATTTATTTATTTATTGTCTTTTTATGTATATATGCATGTATTCATTTATTTCTTTCTTTATTTATTTATTTATTTATTTATTTATTTATTATCTTATATCTAGGATAATGGAATAAGCACTCATGTGCATTTTTTTTTTATCCATTCCCAGTGTGTATGCAGTTTTGTAAATATTGTCATCTGTTCCCACTGGCACACAATGGTCTACTCTTACGAAAAGTGGAACAGGATTTAACGTGTGCGCAAGATGTTCGGCGTACGCTCTCACACGGGGCCTCGGTTTACAGTTTCATCCGAAAGACTTTAGACTACCATCGGCGTCTTATGATAATTCAATTATTCTTTATCTTTTCTTCGTTTTTTTTTTTCTTATATGTATGGTTCATCTTTCGGCAGTATGATTCTGGTGAAGTTTTGAAACCTTGAGAGTCTTGTATTTGTTACTTTTGAAAGGCTAGAGTTTTGGGGTTTGAGCCTCTGAAATAATGCAATTAAAACATAAAGTTGAAGGTTTTTTATGACCATCTTCTAGCTCACTAAGCAGGATTAGGTTGCAGACCAGCAAGTGCCTTGATCTTTTTCAAACCAAACAGTATGCAAGAGATCATGTGCACGTTAACTGGAAGAGTGTGGTGACAATCATATTCTCAGACTAAAGGAAACGAGGTATTTTTCGTTCTTTAGGTAAATTTCCGATTTTGTGTATGCAAACGTATTTGCCCACTAATATGGGAGCTGAACTTTGACTTCAAGCGGACGTCTAACCATAACAAGAGCTTTAAAATGCTGTCATTCATTCTTCCTGGAACACAATTGCCTACAACATCCTCTAAAGAGCCGAAGAGTTTCTAATGTGCATGTAAAATGTTCTGCGCGTGTTAGCACAAAAAACCTTAGTTTAGAGTACCATCCTAAGATTTCTGATGGGAGCAGAGGATTCAGCGCTGAGTGTGCCTCCCGTCGAGAAGAGCCATTCGTGGTATATGGAACCCAAGTCACCAGATTGCGAGCTCAGTGATCTAATAACCACTGATCTTTCCTGGCCGAGGCCAAAAGCTCTGTCTATTATTGATATCAATCTATTTCAAAGTCCTACGCGAACATGTTGTTTATCGTAAAAATGTTGTGTTGAGATTGCCTTCAGCCATGACAAGCTCTTAATGCAAAAAAACCTGTACTATCCGCTAGGGAGATTTAAAAAAATCCAATGAACTCGGGTTGTGGCTGCCTATATGGCGAAATGTTTGAAAACAATCATACGAACACATTTCTCATCCAGTGTTGCAATTTCAATTTCACAGTGATTTCCAGGTAGGATGAGTAAGTCAGAGTGCACATTATGTGTTACCCCAGGAGGGTTAAGCTGAGGAACACACAACAACTGGTAGTTCCTGCCTCCTGGAAGAAAAAAAAAATGAAAATACCACCAAAAGAAAAACAGATTCAGATATAAAAAAAATGTGATTTAAAAAAAAAGATGGCAAACTCGCATGCCAGCTAAATTAGCTAGAAAAGCCTGATTGTCTAACGGATTTTGCAGACAGAGAACAAACTTGATATTCTGGAATTCTGCTAATGGCTGGTAAAGTCATCTTGTATCCGGGAGTGAAGATTTGTGTGTTTTTTCTGCTTAGAAAATTGATACTGGGAGGGTGTGTGTGTGTGTGTGTGTGTGTGTGTGTGTGTGTGTGTGTGTGTGTGTGTGTGTGCGTGCGTGCGCGCGCGTGTGTGTGTGTGTGTGTGTGAGTGTGGGTGGGGGGTGGGGGTTGGGGGGTTGGGGGGGTGTTTCTATGTGTATTTGCGCGTGAATACCTGGTCAGTATTTGGGTTATAATAATGATAAAAGTAGAGTTAGAAATCGCCCTGCTACAAAGGTAGAACAGCATTTCAACGTAATCTAATGTTTATGTATAATAGTTTAAGTGGACAGAAAACTAGGAAAATCACAGCCATTACCATGGAACACACACACACACACACACACACACACACACACACACACACACACACACACACACACACACACACACACACACACACACACACACACACACGAACGCACAAACACACGAACACACGAGAACAGATTTCTCATTGCCCTCCTTTATATGCCACTGACGTCACTTTCATAACGTCATAACTCCCTCGTCTTCAGAAAACTATGATTTTACCGGCAATAAACAGAATCCTTGGAATGTCGGCTTCATGTCCTCTTCTGCTTTCTCATTTTATCTCCCTCCTCGTCTCCCCCCCTCCCCCATCCTCTCTCTCTCTCTCTCTCTCTCTCTCTCTCTCTCTCTCTCTCTCTCTCTCTCCTCTCTCTCTCCTCCTCTCTCTCTTCTCTTAGTGATCTCTTCGGCCTAAGTTTCCCTTAATATTGTTGTGTTTATCATCCTCATAATCATCATTTTCCATTTCGGTGTCTTAGTTCACTAGTCCTTAAAGATTTTTAAATATTATTTCATTTCAAGGACAATGGAATAAGCACTCGTATGCTTTATTTTTCTAAATCAGTCGTCGTGTGTGCAAAGTTTTGTAGATTTTGTCAGCCACTCCCACTGGCACACAATGGACTGTTCTTACGAAAAGCAGAACGGGTTTTAACGTGTGGGCAAAATATTCTCTGTGCATTCCCACATGGGATCTAAATTCCTTCGGACGAGACTATAAACCGAGGCGGAGACATACATTGAATAAGCCTGTATGAATACAACAATCAATTATACAATTATTTAATCAATCAGTTTTAGACAATGTGCCCCCCCCACCCCTCCTCTTTATCTTCATTATCCCTGACTTAATATTTTCCTCTTTTCATTCCCTCTCCTGTTTCTGCTTCTTATTCCTTGGTCTGTTTTGCTTCCTGTTCTTCTCTCTTGACATTATGAGAATGCTCATATTCAGCATCTTTAATTGTGATTTTCTTTCCAATAAAAAACAATCAATAAGTTGTAACAGAGTGCAGATATTTGATCTGCCGCACCATGTACAACTTCTCGGCAACGACAACACGGTCAGACAGTGGGCCGGTCAGACAGTGGGAATGTGATCTCTAAAGAGAGGCTGTATAAATACTACAATTTACCGCTATGACGGCTTTCAACCACACCCCAACGATACAGAACGTCGCACAATTCACAGGTGTAGATCTAAATAAAGATCCACGACGCTGCGATTGGCTGCTCCGATCGCATGGGAAGTAATCTAATTACCGCCCCGCCACATCCACCACCGCTGACTTTGTGCCGCGTCCCGAGACACAGTGGGAACCGACCAGCGTATTTGACGCTCAGATCAGAAGCCCCAAGTTCTTTCCATCCTGCTGGCAGCGCCACTTTGTATCAGAGTGCAGATATTTGATCTGCCGCATCTCTGTACAACTTTTCGGCAACGACAGCACGGTCGGACGGTGGGAATGTGGCCTCTAAAAAGAGGCTGCATAAATACTACAATTTACCGCTATGGGCAAAGTGCATGCAGAGGACGGCTTTCAACCCCCTCCCAACGATACAGAACGTCCCACAATTCACAGGTGTAGATCTAAATTTAGATCCACGACGCTGCGATTGGCTGCTCCGATCACATGGGAAGTAATCTAATTACCACCCCGCCACAAAGTAATAGCCAATCAATCAACCTATCAATCAATAAATCAATCAGCCGTAGGTATACGTTAAGACTCGGAAGATTATGGAGTTTCGCTTTAGGCTGTAATGCGCAAAACCTGGGTAAGTAAATATGGAGGGCAAGCTGTTACCCATGCAGCAGAACCCCCCCCCCCCCCCCCCCTCCTCCTCTCCATGTCGCTGGAATGGTCCATTGGACAAGCAATAAATTGCTGATACAAATAGTTTCAGTACCGTCGCAGAAGCCACCAGAACGTTGCCAAATACAGACCCGAATCACCCTGGGACTCCAACTCCCTGATTTTTCCTCAGGGACGGTGTCTAAACACGACACCTGTGTAGACGCTATTTTTGTATTGTGTTGTCATCTGCTCATACCATCACACACTGGCTTCCTCTTTTCAAAGGCGGAACGGGTATTCAACGTGTGTGCATGATGTTCTGCGTGTGTAAGCATACGGGGCCTGGGTTTATAGTTTCATCTCAGCGACTTTGGCATTCAGTTTGACTTTTTTGTCTTCAAACTGGAGAGAAAGGGAGAAACTGAGAACCGAACACGGAACCTCACGGTTTACGTCTTTGCAGGCGAACGTCTTAACCATTCTGCCACTTCAATCAAGTACGCTTCTTCTTTTTTGACTTCTTCAATTATCTTCTTCATCATCGTCGTCCTTTTCTCATCCTAATTATATTCTTCCTCCTCCTACTTTTTGTTCTTATTCTTCTTGTGCTTG
>CM060334.1:51063438-51065938 GCA_030674155.1 Stramonita haemastoma
ACGGAAGTTTTCATGAAAACAGTAACAACAACAGCAACAACAACAAAAGAACATTCCTAGAAACCCAATGCTTCTTCCTAGCAGGATATGAACGTTCTGCAAAGGCCCCACTGAGGTTCAAAGAGAAAGCAGGAAGAGAGCTAGAGACGAAAATTAATAGTCTTATTTGCCCCTTTTGAAGTGCCTCATAGTGTATGCTCAATACGAAAATAGACCGATTGGGTGCAAATATAAATACACTTTTGTTGGGGAAGGCACATTAAAAAGAAACTTCATTGAGGTAATAATCGGAAGCATGGCAATATTGAAAGACCTGACCTGACCTGACCTGACCTGACCTGACCTGACCTGACATTCCTTCGAACAGACACCTTGGTGGTATGCTCGAACCCGGGTTTGAGATCGTGAGCGCCTAGCTCTAACCACTAGCCTATCCTGTCCCATTGTGTCCCTGCATTTTTCCCTAAAAAAAGGGCGGGTTTTCTTCAAGCACAGAAAAAAGACAGGGTTTTCTTGTTAGAAAGAGCTTCTGAGGACATGGTGCTAACGTTTGAAGGTTTCCCAGGTGCCGATTAATGGGTGTTGTGAGACAGGTTAGTACAAAGAGAGAAGGCATGGGTCATTTCACGTAAATAAAATTAATTAAAAAAAAGAAAAAAAAGATTCATGTAGTGTAGAAGTTATGGAAAAGACAGATGCTTCGTCAGATTTGTGTTTGACAGTCGACCCCTTGATTATGTAAAAAATTGTTAGAGTTTCAAAATATTGATACATTTATGAGAAAATGGATGTTTTCTCAGATTCATGCATAAAGTTCAAAATAAATTATTTTAAGATGTCGAACACGCAGATAGAAGTTATTGTTGTCTGTCATATGAGCAAAAATGCGTTGCGTTACTGGTTAAGCGCCTGATAATTTAGTCCTTGCGCATCCAATTTTGGCGTATGCACACAATATAATATGTATATGGACAAATAAAAGTAAAATTCCAGAAGGTCCATGGAAAATATGGAAAGTACTGATGTTTTATTAGATCAAATCAAATCAAAATTTTATGATCCATGTATGAAGGATGACGCCAATGTGTATATAAAAATTAGTATGGTTTCAGAAGATTCATGCAACAACATTTAAATGGTTTCTTCAGATTCTCGCCTAACAATTATGCCAGCATAACCCAGGAGTGAGTCAGCAACAAAAGACATGGTTTTCACGTGCATTCTTCACGCTTTTCTGATAGCACCGCACCGCGTATTGGGCAAGGTAGCTAGTTTGAGCCTGGGGCATATGTTCCCTACCTCTGATGCAGGACTACATGTGACGTCAGGGGCAAAATATCCACATATTTTCAGGAAAAAATTAAACACTTTATATTCATAAAAGGGTTATATACTCAATATAGCTACCTGAAATGAGTTCAGCATTTTCAAAAAAACTGCTGCAAGCAGAAATAAAATATCTAGGTGACGTCACACTCTTATCCATTTCATATGGAGTGAACATGTTTTTCTAGCAAGACAATCGTGAGTAGCTTAGCGAGCTCAGCTGATATTAATGTGGTCAGTGATTGGTCAAACTTCTGTTACAATGCAGAGGCCAACACACACACAGAAGTCAGACAGGACACAGTGACACACTTGACCAGAAGACAAGGCCCGCAATACATGATGTGAATTTGCCCTATGTGACTTGAAGGTGAGTTCAAAATGGTATTTGCTAGAGTAAAGCTGTTTTGTTTTAAGAATAATTGTTAAAGTTAAAAAAAAAAAAAAACGAAATCTATCTCAAAGCTTTTCTGAAGAAGTTACTATAATAAAAGTCATCCATAAATTCCAACATTATCTGAATTAGTTTGTAACAGTAGGGTAAGACTTTTATTTTAAAATTCAGTGCAAAATACTTAAAATCATTTCATGAAGGGCCAGGCACATACATTGATAAGACTAGGAGAGGGGGTGGATAGAAGGATAGCCTGGTGGTTAAAACATTGGGTATTGCCCTGGAAATAGACGTTCAAATCCGGCTCAAAAGGGATTTTTTTCTCTCTCTGGAGTTAACAGTTTTGCCAACTGCAATCCCTCTCTTGGGGTACAGTTTAAATCGGCATGCTGTGTGCACGCAAAACATTTTCCACACACGTTATAAACCTCTTCCAGGTTTCGGAAAAGTATGTCAATGTGTGCCGGTTGGAACGTTGACAAAATTATAATACTGCACGCTAGTGAGGACGGGATGTAAAAAAGTACTTATTTCGTGATCTTCGAAATTAAAATGGGTAGATAGGTAATATTATTTAAGAAATCACAAAGAAAAACTACAAAGAAATTATAATGAATTTTTAAGGTCTGCGTACTTTAGATTGCTGGTTTTGCAACTAACTACTCGACTGCTTTTTTCTCAGACCAGCTTCTCACTTTTATATAAAACAAAAATGTTCTCCGAGAGTTGATACTGGCTCCCACTCAAGTCTAGTGCACATCTTCCATACGGACTGTTGAC
>CM060334.1:51073438-51090938 GCA_030674155.1 Stramonita haemastoma
TAAGTACCCATAAGCTTTTTTAAAAAAATCCAGTACCCCTGTTTATGCAGTTTTGTAAATCTTGTCATCTGTCCCCACGGGCACAACATGGCCTACTCTAACGAAATGTGGAACAGGATTTAATGTGTGCGCAAGATGTTCTAGTATTGAGGGCAGGAGATACAGATATTGTTAAGGTGGATGTTTAGGAGGATGTGTTAAAAGTGTTGGTAGAATTGAGGGTGGGAATGCAGGTCTATATAGTTAAGGGGGATGTTTGAGAAAGAGAGGTGTTAAAAAAGAGGATGTATTAATTTTTTAGGTATTGTGGTATAGTGTTAAGGGAGGGATGTTAGGGAAAGAGGAATATTAAGAGAGGGTTGGGGGCTACTGGCATTTGTAGAACAGGTATGTGAGCTTTTTTAAAGAAAAAAAGGGTAGTACTTGTGTGGGGATGTTGACGGGTATTGTCGGGTAGATGTTTAAGAGGAGGGGGGTGTTGTGAAAGAGGATGTAGCAAAGTGGTATTAAGGTATTGTGGCATATGTGTTGGGGAAGGGGTATTGGTGTGTGTGAGGGGGGGGTGGTGGTTTACATGTCTTTAAGGAGTAGGTATGAGGAAGGGGTGTTTAGGGACTAGAGGGCAATATTTACAGGTAGGTGTAAGGATGTTCCAGAGAAGGGGAGAGAATACATTTTCAATTTATTGAAACTAAAAGAGGGTTCGCTGATAAAGAAAATGTAACTCACGTTTTCATTTCAGAGAAAGTAAAAAAAAAAATGGGTTGCAAGTAATTATTAAAATATATCCAAAAAACGTTAGGGACTCGTGTCTTGTTTTAGCATAACAAAATATGAAGCAAAATCCAAACAGTCCAAAAAAGTAATCTTTGGGGTGATAATTTGTAACTGGGTGTTCTACCAACGTGTTATATACGCCATTGTGTCCACCTGCTTTCAAACCTACATACATACATACAACACACAGACATTACTGTTACAAAATACTAAATCGTAACCCTAACATTTTGTACTAACCCGACTTTAACTTTGCATGAAACTACAAGAGCAGGTGGACACAATGGCATAACAACACGATGGTGAATATCTCATTTTCTTCTTCTTGGAAAAAGATGGAGGGAGTGGTGTTGGGGTGTAAGGGATAAAAAATAAGTATGCTGAGGTATTCAGATGGATGAAGGGGGTATAGTTGTGATGTGTGGGAAAGGAATAAGGAGAAATGAATACAGGTTTAAGTAAAGGGAAGTAGGGTGGTCGGATTTCTTTTTTAAATAATGAATGCAGAGACAAAGCACGTTAAACTGAGAGTTAAGGGATTGAAATATTAAAAGAGGGGGACAATTGTTAAAGGTGTAGATGTGGTAGGGGTATAACACATTAAAAGGGGATTCGGGGAAGGAAATAGTTGAAAAGCGGGAGGATGGGTAGGATAATAGCACATGGTAAATATCTCATTTTTTTTCTTCTTGGAAGAAGATGGAGGGGTGGTGTTGGGGTGTAAGGGATATAAAAAAGAAAACCCTGATGTGTTCAGATGGATAAAGGGGGTATAGTGCAGGTTGTGATGTGTGGGAAAGGGGTAAGGAGGAATAAATAGAGGTTTAAGTAGAGGGAAGTAGGGTGGTTGGATTTCTTTTTAAATGAATGCAGAGACAAAGCACATTAAACTGGGAGTTAAGGGACGGAAATATTAAAAGTGGAGGCAACTGTTAAAAGTGTAGATGTGTTAGGGATATAACACATTAAAAGATGATTCGGGAACAGAAATAGATGAAAAGGGTGAGAGGAAGGGTAAATATCTTAAGATAGGAGAAAAACGCAAAAGTTAATCATTAAGGGCTTGAAAATAAGAAAATGAGGGGGGGGGGGGGGGATATGTTAAAAGAAATAGGGGTAAAACATGTTACGTGGAAGTTAAAGATAGAAATTGGAAGAGAAGAAGGGGGGGGGGGGTGAAATGAGTTTAAAATAAGGTTAAAGAAGTAAAGCAGGGGGCTGTTTTCTTGAAATGAGCTGATGAGAGGGTATTGTAGTGGGAAATAGGGGAGGGGGGATTTAGGGGTTGGATCCCATGGGGGAATGGATAAAGGGGGCTGAACATTGGGAGTTAGGCAGTCAGTTGTGAGCTTAAGGGTATGGAGGTAGGGGAGAGCCTTTGTAGAAAAGAAAAGGAGAAATAGTTAACTAAGGAATGTTGTAATGTGTATGATACGAGTCAGGTGGAAAGGAAAGGCAAAAATAATTTATGTACAGGAGAAGGAAGGAAAGATACAGGAGCAACAGTAATACATGGAAAATCAGGGAGAGGGAAGGGGTAATAATGATAATGATAATAATGATCATAATAATGATCATAATAATGATCATAATAATAATAATAATAATAATAATAATAATAATGCCATGGTAATGATACTCGTATAAAAAAGATCATGCTATTAATAGACATTATAATAGTTGGTCTTCTTGTAGCACTCTATTAAAAAAAAAAAGACAACAATTAATCAAAGGCCTACAGTTAAAAGATGACAAGGACAGGGAAAGAAGAGCATGTTCAGATGAGGGGCAATGAAGACAAAGAAAAAAAGTTGGCAGTGTGCGGTATAGCAGTAGGTTTCGGAATATTCAGTGCTCGCATCTTTTGCGATAAACCCACAAACTTACTTTAGTGCGGGGTTAAGGTGGTGGGGGCGTTTTGTATCGCAGGCAGATGTATGCACTGGTATGTCATTGGTATGCCTTCATAGATTTGACAGCAGTCAGTAGTACGTGTTGTTGTGAAACCTGCACGAAAATCTACTTTTCTTAGATTATTTTTATGTATTGCTTATGGTAAAAGATGTATGCGCGCATGATATACATATGTTGGGAACAAGAAGAGACAAGAGTTTAAGGATTATATACAGCTATAGAAATGGAGTAAACGGGATGTTTATTACTTATTCCTGAGATCTTTTTTATTTTAATCGGAAAAAGTGTACCCAGGCTCTGCAGCTTGGGAGCCATATTTTGCTGTTGATAGGGGTACAGTTTTGTACCTAGAAAACCCCCGATATCGTTGTCCTGGAAAGTGTAATTAAAAAAAAAAACTATCGGTTTTTAGAAGACTGAATCTTGTAAACCAAACAGAATCATTATTTTGCTCTTTTTTTTTATTGAATCAGATTGTTTACACCTACTACAGTTGTGGATTTTTTGTTGTTATCAAAGGGATCATTTTGTTCCGGGAAAACAAATTATATCGTTTTTCTCTACAAATTTGTTGTTGTTGCTGAGAAATGTTGTGGTCCTGTAATGTAGTCTATTTTTGGAAGGGGAAATGAAAACCATTTAAAAAAATTAAATAATGGAGAAAAGTATCTTTAACTGTGAGGTTACTTGTGTTTTCTCTTTTGTTTCTTGATGGGTCATGTCAAGTTTATCAAGTATTTCCGAAACCATCTTTACAGGATAGTCAATCTGTTATGAAAAAAATCCAAGTGCCGGTTTTTATTTTGATTACTACTGATGAGGGTTTTTTTAATTGAATCAGATTATTAATGTCAGAACAGCTATACTTGTTTTTTTGTCAAAATGATCATTTTGTTTCGAGATAATACAGTTTTTAAACAAGGGAAAAAACTGAACAGGTACAGATTTTTTGCCAATGCAAAATGTGAAACTTAACACTATCATCAAACTATCCCGAATTAAGAGATAAAAATGTTCAATTTGATACATCTTCTAAAACTTAGAAAAAAAAGTATTTCCTGACATGATAAATATGCAATTGAGGTCAATTGAAGACAGACAGCAGAACAGGTTGGAGGGTCGCAGCTTTTGTCTTTGTGTGAGGGGAACAATTTTTTGATGGTTTGATTTAGAAAGACTATCTAATCTGAAAAAGGTTCATTTGTAGATCGATTGCGTTATCCTGAAATCGTATTTTGTAAGTTTTCTGCTATGGTTTGAATGTGTTTGTACTTAATGTATCATATTTATTGTTTGAAAATTTATTGATGCAGCGATAGGAGTGCTTTATAATGTTATCCTTAACAGTTTTTGTAAGGTTATATTTTTTAGAAAGTGTGTCTTGAAATAGATTTCTTATCAGAAGGATAAGTTATGTACATATAGTGTGTTTGATAATGTTATTTTTTTCTAAAATTAAAGTTTATTGAAGTAGCATTCTGAAATATCCTTATTTATATTTATAAGCAATTCACTTGTTGAAAATTAATAATGTTTTTGTATTTATCTCTTTTTTCTATAAATAAAATTTGTTTTGAAGTATTGCTTTGATAACCCATTCTATGAAGAGATGATGTGTTTGATATTTTTTTCTGAGATACAAGATTTTGTTTATAAGTGTTCTCCTGATTCATTTTTAGAAATATAACACATTTTATGGAGATATAAAGTGTTCAAATATAGTTATTTTTTTGTAATATTAAAAATTGTTTTCAAGTATGCTCTGAACACTATTCATTGGAAATATAATCCATTTTATGAAGTGGAGTGTTTAATAATAATTTCTCCTTTCTTGTAAATCTGAAAATGGTTTTAAAAGTACTTTTCTGAAACATATTTAGTAAATATAACCCATCTTATGAAAAGTTGGTGTTTGATAATGATTTTTGGGTGGGAAATTAAATTTGTTTTCAATATTGTTCTAAAATAAACTTAATTGAAAGATTACACGGTTACTCTGAAAAGATGCTTTTCCCTATAATGTTATGATTTAGTTTCATTCTGAAATGTTCATCTTATCTGTTTTGGATTACATTTCCAAGATTAAAATATGTACCTGGAAGGTTCCTAGCAAGACCAAAAACTAGTTAATAAATGAAAATAGCTAGTCTGCCACTTTTTTTCAAGAATCGTGGCTTTTATTTGCTTTCGTGTTTGCATAGTGTTTAGAGGATTGTATGACATTAATTTTGTTTAGAATTCTACAGGCCTAAAATCATGTTTTTGATAGCTTTTTTTTTTTTTTTTTTTTTTTTTTGGGGGGGGGGGGAGTAAAAAAGAAGTTAATTAGCTGGATGTTCACTCTTTATGTGTGTTTATATTTTTGTGTGTGTGTTTTTTGTTGTTGTTGTTTCTTTCTTTTTTTTTTTAGGGGGGGGGGGGGGGGTTAAGGGTTGCTTTGTTTTTTTTGTGTGTGCCGTTTCTGTTTGTAACTTTTTTTTTTTAAGGGGAGGGGGTGTTACTTAGTTGTGCTTGATTTATTTCCGGTTGAATACGTTTGTAAATAAATTTTGCAATTAATTTTAACAAATAGGATACCAGAATTTGTTATGGAAAAATGAACTATGTAGTATTTTTTCCCCTTTTATTTCTAAAAGTGGATAACTAATTTTGTGTAAACATTTAGCAGTGAAATAATGTTTGATGCCTGGTGTATGAGAGACTTTGGTATGGAAATATTGATTTTTTTTTTAATTGTAAGTTGCGTCATGTAGTATTTTTATTAACTTATTTATTGATTGAATTTGTTTCCAATTGTCTGTGCTGAAAAAATGCGTTTTCTTGTCAACATAATTTGCTATGGGAAATCGGTTTTTGTCTTTTTGTCCTTTTGTAGAAAGTAATGAAATTGAGGGGTTTTTTTTTGGGGGGTGGGGGTTTGCTCTGTTAATACTCTAAACTTTTATAAAAAAAAATGCCCTGAACTGACTTGAGTTTATAGATTCCCAGCTGTTAATGGACAAAGGTGTAAATACTTTTATACAGTTTGATCTAGAAACGTAGAAAGGTGTAAATGGTCTTATTTATACATTTTGACTTAATGGCCTAAATAACGAGTGATTACACAATATAGGATTACCCATTTCAGTGTAAAAATGTATGTCCATTCAGAGAATCAACGATAAAGATATTCTCGAGCCAGAATGTTTCCAAATATTCTATAATTTCATAAACCCTGTACACCATTGGTAGATTAATATCTTTTGATGTTTCAAAACTCAAGTTGTGACCCCCCCTGTTAGATTAATATATTTTGATGTTTCAAAACCTAAGTGGTGACCCCCCTGTTAGATTAATATCTTTGGATGTTTTAAAAACCCAAGTTGTGACCCCCCCCCCCCCCTGTTAGATTCATATCCTTTGATGTTTCAAAACCCAAGTTGTGACCCCCCCTGTTAGATTAATATCTTTTGATGTTTCAAAACCTAAGTGGTGACCCCCCCTGTTAGATTAATGTCTTTTGATGTTTCAAAACCTAAGTAGTGACCTCCTTGTTAGATTAATATCTTTTGATGTTTCAAAACATAACTGGTGACCACCCCCACCCCCGTTAGATTAATATATTTTGATATTTCAAAACCTAAGTGGTGACCCCCCCCCCACCCCCCCCCTTGATAGATTCTCTTTTGATGTTTCAAAACCTAAGTGGTGACCCCTCCTGTTAATCTTTTGATGTTTCAAAACCTAAGTGGTGACCCCCCCCCCCCCCTTTGGTAGGTTAATATTTTTTGATGTTTCAAAACCTAAGTGGTGACCCACCCCCCTCCCCCTGTTAGATATATATATATATATATATATGTATATATATATATATATATATATATATATATAATGTAATTTTGATGTTTCAAAATCAAGATGGTAACCACCTACTCCCCATTGTTAGATTAATATCTTGATGTTTCAAAACCTAAGTGGTGACCAACTAACCCCCCCCCCCCCTGCTGTTAGATTAACATCTTTTGATGAAAAAGTGGTGACCCCCCCCCCCCCTCCACATTAGGTTTTGAAACATCAAAAGATATTAATCTAAGTGGTGACAACTCCCTCCTCCTGTTAGATTATCTTTTAATTATTCAAAACCTAAGTGTTGACCCTCCCATGTTAAATGAATATCTTTTGATGTTTCAAAACCTAAGTGGTGACCATCCCCCCACCGCCCCTGTTACATTTAACATATTTTTATGTTTCAGAATCTAAGGGATGACTCCCCCTCCCCCCTGTTAGAAGAAAATCTTTTGATGTTTGAAAACCGAAGTGATGAACCCCCCGCCCCCCCCCCCCCCCCCCCCCCCCCCTGTTACATTATCTTTTAGTGTTTCAAAACTTAAGTGGTGAACACCCCCCCCCCCCCCCTGCCCCGATTACATTAGCATATTTTTATGTTTCAGAATCTAAATGGTAACCACCCACCACTGTTAGATTATCTTTTGATGTTTCAAAATCTAAGTGGTGACGCCCCCCTCCTGTTAGATTAATATCTTTAGATGTCTCAAACCTAAGTGGTGACCACCCCTCCCCCACCTGTTAGATATCTTTTGATGTTTCAAAACCTAAGTGGTGACACCCACCCCCCTGTCAGATTGATATATGTTAATATTTCAAAATGTAAGTGGTAACCAGCCCCCCCCCCCCCTCTTCTGTTAGATTAATATCTTTTGATGTTTCAAAAACCAAACAGGGCCGGGGAGGGGCGGGGGTCACCACTTAGGTTTTGAAACATCAACAGATATTAATCTAAGTGATGCCCCCCCCCCCCCCCCCCCCCCCTCTGATAAATTAGCATCTTTTGTCGTTTCAAAACCTATGTGATGATCCCCCTGTGATAAATGAACATCTTTTCATGTTTCAAAACCTAAGTGGTGACCCCCCCCCCTCCCTTTTTAGTTAAATCTTTTGATGTTTCAAAACCTAAGTGGTGACCCCCCCCCCCCCCTGTTAGATAATCTTTTGATGTTTCAAACCCTAAGTGGTGACCCCCCTGATAGAATAATCTTTTGATGTTTCAAAACCTATGTGGTGCCCCCCCCCCCCTGTTAGATAATCTTTTGATCTTTCAAACCCTAAGTGGTGACCCCCCCCCCTAATAGATAAATCTTTTTGATGTTTCAAACCCTAAGTGGTGAGCCCCCCCCCCCCCCCCTAATAGATAATCTTTTGATGTTTCAAACCCTAAGTGGTGACCCCCCCCTGATAGATAATCTTTTGATGTTTCAAAACCTAAGTGGTGCCCCCCCCCCCCCCCCCCTGTTAGATAATCTTTTTATGTTTCAAAACCTAAGTGGTGACCCCCACCCCCACCCCCCCTCTGTTAGATTACTATCTTTTAATTTTTCAAAACCTAAGTGTCGACCTCCCCGCCTCCCCCCCCCCCTCCCGATAGATTATCTTTTGATGTTTCAAAACCTAAGTGGTGGCAGCCCCCCCCCCCCCCCCCCCCCGTTAGATAAATATCCTTTGATAATTCAAAACATAAGTGGTGACCCCCCCCCCCCCCCGCTGCTGTTAGATTGATATCTTTTGATATTTCAAATCTAAGTGGTGACCTCCCCCCCCCCCTGTTAAATTAAAATCTTTCGATGTTTGAAAACCTGTTAGATTGATATCTTAGATTAATATACTTCTTTTGACGCTTCAAAACCTAAGTGGTGACCTTCCCCCCTCCCCTCCCCCACCTCCTGTTACATTAATTTCTTTTGATGTTTCAAAACCTAAGTGCTGACCCCCCCTCCCTGTTAGATATGTATCTTTTAATGTTTGAAAAGTATGGTGGTGACCACCCCCTGTTTGATTATCTTTTTTTTTTTTTTAAACCTAAGTGGTAACACCCCCCCCCCCCAATTCCGCTGTTACATTAATATCTTTTGATTTTTGAAAACATAAGTAGTGAGACCCCTTTGTTACATTAAATTATCTTTTGATGTTTCAAAAACCTAAGTGTTGACCCCCCCCCCCCCCCCCCTTTGTTAGATTAATATCTTTTGATGTTTCAAAACCTTGGTGGTGACCACCCCCTCCCCTGTGAAATCAATATCTGTTCTTGCTTTAAAACGTAAGTGGTGACCCCCCCCCCCCCCCCCCTCCTGTTAAATGTCTTTTGATGGTTCAAAACCCTGTTAGATTATCTTTTGATGTTTCAAAACCAAGTGGTTACCCCCCCCCCCCCCTCCCCATTAGGTTTTGAAACATCAAAAGATATTAATCTAAGTGGTGCCAACCCCCTCCTCCTGTTCGATTTTTTAATGTTTCAAAGCCTAAGTGGTGACTCTCTCCCCCCCGCCCCAATGTTAAATATCTTTCGATGTTTCAAAACCTAAGTGGTAACCCCCCCCCCCCCCCCAGTTAAATGTCTTTTAATGTTTCAAACGCTAGGTGGTGACACCCCCCCCACCCCCCCTGTTAGATCATCTTTTGATGTTAAAAAAACCTAAGTGGTGATCCCCCCTGTTAGTTTAATATCATTTGATGTTTCAGAACCTAAGTGCTGACCACCCCCACACCCCTTGTTAGATTATCTTTTGATGTTTTGAAACCTAAGTGGTGACCCCCCCTCCCTCCCCCTTTAAAAGGTTGCTCAAACACACCTTTTTATCCGATTCTTGTCCCTGACCACTGACCAAAATTGATTTCCCATTTGATTGACTCATCTCTGACTCTAGTGCTGGTCGTTTGCTGTTTTGGGATATGATAAGGTTCTTCATTTCTATTTTACTTCATCTTAATTTTTTGGTTAATGTGAGTTCATGTAGGGTAAATCCGTAAATGTGCCGTTTTCTTTGTTATTCCGTGTTGTGTGTTTTGTGTATGCGTGTAGTTTTTGCACGCGCGCTCGCGTGTGTGTATGTGTGTGTGTGTGTGTGTGTGTGTGTGTGTGTGTGTGTGTGTGTGTTGTGTGTGTGTGTGTGTGTGTGTGTGTGTGTGTGTGTGTGTGTGTGTGTGTGTGTGTGTGTGTGTGTGGTGTGTGTGGCGGAGGGGGGGGGGGGGGGGCGGTGAGTGTGTGTGTATGCATTGTACTACACTGCACATTTTCGTGATGATATTGCTCTTATTTTACTTTTGTTCTCTGGCCATGTAATATGCTGTGTATTGTATGTGCATGCATTTTTTTTTCCTTTTTTGTGTGCTAGTCAAATTTTCACGTTCATATGTAACCTATTTAAATTGATTTGATTGTACAGCGCGGTGAGCCCATGTTTTTGGGAATTCGCGCTATATGTCTCCATTTTTTATTATTATTATTATTATTATTATTATTATTATTATTATTATTATTATTATTATTATTATTATTATCTTTTGATGTTCCAAAACTATGGTGGTGACCCCCCCCCCCCCTGTTTTGATGTTTCAAAACCTAAGTGGTGACCAACCCCCCCCCCCACCCCCCCCATGTTACATTAAAATATCTTTTGATGTTTCAAAACTTAAGTGGTGACCCCCTTCCCTTGTTAGATTATCTCTTGATGTTTCAAAACCCAAGTGGTGACCCCCCTTCCTGTTAAATATCTTTAGATGTTTCAAAACCTAGGTGGTGACTTAACCCCCCTCCCCTGTGAGATCAATATCTTTTCTTGTTTTAAAACGTAAGTGGTGACCCCCCTGTTAGATTATCTTTTGATGTTTCAGAATCTAAGTGGTGACCAACCCCCCCCCCCCCTCCCCCCTGTCTTATTAAGATATTTTTATGTTTCAGAAGCTAGGTGGTGACCCCCCACCCTTGTTATATTAACATCTTTTGATGTTTCAAAACCTAAGTAGTGACCCCCCACCCCCACCCCGCCTCTGTTTAAGTGGTGACCCCATCCCCTGTTACATTTAATTATCTTTTGTTGTTTCAAAACCTAGGTGGTGACCCCCCCCCCCCTGTGAGATTAATAACTTTCATTGTTTCAAAACGTAAGTGGTAATCAGCCCCCACCCCCCAGCCCCTGTTAAATATCTGTTAATGTTTCAAAACCTATGTGGTGACCACGCCGCCCCCCCACCCCCCCCCCAACCCCAACACCCCCACCCCTTAGAGATTAATATGATTATTTTGATGTTTCAAAACCTAAGTGGTGACACCCCCCTCCCCCCTCCCCGCTGTTAGATTAATATCTTTTGATGTTTCAAAACCTTAGTGGTGACCAACCCCCCCCCCCCCCCCCCCCACCCCACCCATGTTGCATTAAGATATTTTTATGTTTCAGAATCTTAAGTGGTGACACCCCATCTCTGTTAGATTAACATCTTTTGATGATTCAAAACCTAAGTGGTAACCCCCCTTGTTAGATTATTTTTTTATTTTTCAAAACCCAAGTGGTGACCCCCCTCCCCCCCCCCCTCTGTCTGATTATCTTTTGATCTATCAAAAAATAAGTGGTGACCACCCACCCCCCTCCGCTGTTAGATTATCTTTTGAAGTAATATCATATTTTCTTGTTTCAAAACGTAAGTGGTGACCCCCCCCCCTCCTGTTAGATTAATATCTTTTGATGTTTCAGAATCTGCTGACCACCCCCCCCCCCCCTTATTAGACTATCTTTTGATGTTTCAAAACTTGAGTGGTGACCACCCCCCCCCCCGCCCCTGTTACATTAACATGTTTTATTTTCAAGGGAATCTAAGGGATGACCCCCACCCCTGTCAGATTAAAATCTTTTGATGTTTGAAACCGAAGTGGTGACCCCCCCCCCTCCCCGCTGTTAGATTATCTTTTGATGTTTCAAAACTTGAGTGGTGACCACCCCCCCCCCCCCCCCGCCCCTGTTACATTAACATATTTTTTTCAAGGGAATCTAAGTGGTGATTCACCCCCTGTTAGATTATTATCTTTCGATGTTTCAAAACCTAAGTGGTGACCCCACCCCCTCCCCCTGTAATATCAAAATCTAAGCGGTGATTCCCCCCTCCCCCTCTTAGATTATCTTTTGATGTTCCAAATTCTAAGATATGGCCTATGTGGTCGGCGGGGCTATAAGCACCATAATTGGATTGGATTGGAGGTGACCACCACCCCTTCCCCCCCGCTTTTGGGTTTTGAAACATCAAAAGATATGAATCTAACAGAGGGGGGAAGGGGGGTGGGGTAAGTGGTGACCCCCACCTCCCCCTGTTAGATTCATATCTTTTAATGTTTCAAAACCCAAGTGGTGACCAGCCCCCCTCCAACTAGCCAACTATCTATTGAAAATATCAGCTTTGCACAGCATTTTTTTAAAATGTAAATTTGCCAGTTGACTTTTCGCACTTAATCATTCAAGGTGACTGAATGTATGTATGTATGTGTGTAGTATGTATGTATGTATGTATGTATGTATGTATGTATGTATGTATGTATGTATGTATGTATGTATGTATGTATGTATGTATGTATGTATGTACCCTTTTCATTGCCTTGGATCTTGTAGACCAAACAATTCAAAGCAGTTTTGTAAAAAACAAAACAAAACAAAAAAAAAACTATTTCTTTTACCTTTTACAATAGGTATTGTTTTTTTTGTTGAGAAACATTGTGGTCCTCTAGTCCAGTCTGTTGCAAGGGAATTGATTTTTTTTTTGTTCATTGAAGGATGAAGAAATTTGTTTTTAACTATGTTATGGATTTCTTTGTTTTCTGTTTAGTTTCTTGATGGATCAGGTAAAGCTTATTTAAAAAAAAACATTCCCAAAACCACGGAGAGAGGATTATCAATTTGTTATGACAAAAATTGAGTGCCCTATTTTTCCATATTGATTGCTTTTTACATAATTTTTTTGTTAAATTGCCTCATTATTATTTACCATTTACATTTTTTGTCAACATTTTGTGTAACCGGAAAAAAGCGAGAGAAATGAGAACGCATTTGGGGGGATAGAATGTAAAGCCCACCCCAATTACCTGGCCAGCCTGATATTAAGAGAAAATTTAATGCTCACTATGATTGAACTTTTAATATTTGGAAATAAAAGGATGTTGCATGATCTGTATGCAACTGAGGCCCACTAAAGTTAAACAAGAACTTATGGGAGGGTTTAGTTTTGTATTGTTGTTCGGGTATGTTTTTGCTACTTGGTTTGGAAATACTTTAGTCTGAAAACGTGTGCTGGTAAATGGATTTTGTTACACTGAAGTTAGATTTTATTACCTTTTTCATCAATTTTTTTCTGTTATGCATTTATTATTTAAACATTTCTTTATGAATTGTTTCGTAATATTATTTTCATAAGGTTTGTTGTCAGATCAAAATTTGTTCAGAGCTGTTATGAAATATTTATATATTTTCATAAGGAACATATTATTTTGTTCAGACAAATTATTAATGGAGATTTTGATTATAGTTTTTTTTTTTCTGAATATGAAAGTTTAAGTGTTATCCTGAAGTATATTTATTGCAAATAGACCCTATAGAAAGTGGGATAGTGCTTATGACTGGTTTCTTCAGTTTTTCTTTTCCAAAATTGAAATCTGTTGTGAAGTATTCTTGGAAAATATAACCTATTTGTCATGAACATATTGAACGTTAAATAGTTGAACTATCTGTTTTATATGAAATTCTAATTTGTTTTGAAGTGTCCTAAAATGCATTCATTGGAATTATAGCTCATTTCCTATAAAGACATGGGATGTTTATTTTTGTAATAAATTTTTTTGAAGTGTTGTCCCGAAATATGTTTATTGGAAATATTACCCATTTCTTAACAAGTCCTATGGGGCATTTATTGTAGTTGTTGTTCTTTTGGGATTTTAAAATGGTCAATATTTTTCTTGATCTGTTAATGTTAAGAATACCTTTTATTTACTGTTAATATTTCACACACACACACACACACACACACACACACACACACACACACACACACACACGTGCACATACACACACACACACACACACACACGCACACACACACACACACACACACGCACACACACACACACACACACACATTAGATTTCTGTCAATGTCTCTGTCTTCGCTCTGTCTGTCTCTCTCTGTCTCTCTGTCTCTCTGTCTCTGTCTCTCTGTCTCTGTCTCTCTCTGTCTCGCTCTCTCTGTCTCTGTCTCTCTCTCTCTCTCTCTCTCTCTCTCTCTCTCTCTCTCTCTCTCTCTCTCTCTCTCTCTCTCTCTCTCTCTCTCTCTCTCTCTCTCTCCCCTATTCAGTCTCCTATTAACAATTTTTAGGGTCTGGTATCACTTAATGTGGAAAGACGTTAAAATTGAAGACTGACTGACTGACTTATGAAGAGTTAGGGTGTTTAATAATTTTTCGTATTTTTTCTAAGACAAAAATTTGTTTTCAAACAGTCCTGAAATATATCAAATAAGAGCATAACCCATTGCTTATAAAGAGATGGATTGTTCGATAATAATTTTATCTTTTTTTTCTACAATCGACGATTATTTTAAATCATTGTTCTCAAATATACTTCTTTATGGAAATATTATTCAGTTGCTCTGGAAACATGACTTTTTTAATACAAAAATGTATGATTTATTTTTGATAATAACTTTTAGTCTTGTCTGTCTAAGCTAGATTTGCTTATTCCAAAAAATGCACCGGGAATTTTTTTCCTATCATGACAGAATAGTTGTTGTGGAAGGATGACAACAACTTTGCTATTTATTTAAAAGTATAACTTTTCTTTCCGTTTCTAAGCACATTTAGTGGATCGTATGAATTTTGGGGGGAATTCTGCGAGCTTAAACTCATATTTTTTAGAAGCGAATTTGTTGTGAAAATGTAAAAAAAAAGAAGTTTAGTTGATGTTTGTTCTTGCTTTTTGTGTGTTTTATTTTTCGTTGCTTTTTGCATGTTTATGTTTTTTGGTTTTGTTGTGGGAGTTGTGTGGTATTACTTGTTGTTTGATTTCAGTTGAATATGTTTCTGAGTAGATCTTGCAATCATGTTTACAAGTTGAAAGATATTTGTTATGGAAAGATGAACAGAGAATGTTTTAGTTGTTATAAGTTTGTTTTTTCTTTACATTAAAAAAAACTTATGTTTGTATAAATATTCCGCTTTGAAGTTATGTTTGCATAGGGGAATAGAGACTTTGTATGAAATAATTGAACAGGTGTATTGTCAAATGTGCGTTGTATTTTGATTGAAATTATCTATCTTTCTGTGCTGAAATGTGTATTTTTAATAACAAGTTTGTCATGGAGAATTGGATTTCAATTTTTTGGGGGTTGGGAGTACTATCAGCGCTTTGCTTGTTCTGTAAGTACTTTAATTATTTTTAAATGACCCACTTAAGTTTGTATCCCTACCCCAGGATTAAATAACTGCCCCCCCCTCCTCCCCCGTTTCCTTGAATTCCTACCCCAGAATTAAATAATTGTCCCCTACCCTCCTTCCTTGAATCCCTACCCCAGGATTAAATAATTGTCCCCTACCCTCCTTCCTTGAATCCCTACCCCAGGATTAATTACCCCCCCCCCCCCCTCCCCTGTTTCCTTGAATTCTTGAATTTGATGATATTGCTTTTATTTTACTGTTATTGTCTGGCCATGTGATATGCTGTGTATTGTATGTGCGTGCATTTTTCCTTTTTTTGTGTGCGAGTCACATTTTTCACGTTCCTATGTAACCTATTTAAATTGATTTGATTGTACAGCGCGGTGAGCCCATATTTTTTGGGAATTCGCGTTATATAAGCCTCTATTTCATTATTATCATATTATTATCCCTAGCCGGGAATTAAATAATTGACCCCCCCCCCCCCCTTCCCTGTTTCTAATCCATTCTGCTGTGAGCGAAGGAATTGAAACTATTTTTCACTGAAGGATTGAGGAAATTTTCTTTAACTGTGTGCATTATTTTTGTTTTCTGTTTAGTTTCTTGATGGGTCAGGTCAAGCTTATGTTAGAAATATTCGAAAAATACGGTGACAGGATGATGAATTTTTCATGAAAAAAGGAGTGTTTTATTTTACTATGTTGGTTGCTTTTGGATAGCTTTTTGTCATTGTTTACCAATGACATTTTTTTCGGTCAAAATGATCAGTTTGTTTCTGGGGGAAGAAAAAACCCTTTTTAAGCAAGATAAATAAGAAGTGAACACATTTGTTTGCCAATGAAGAATGTGAAGCCCATCCCTATGACTGAATCGCCCTCAATTCAAAAGAAAAAATACTTGAGCACCCTCTTAAAATGAAAAAAATTAAACGATGTTCCATGATTTACAGTCAATTGAGGCCAATTAAAAAGTGACATGTTGCAGGGTCCAGTTGTTTTGTATTGTTCAGGTTTTTGGTTTAATTTCGAAATACTATAGTCTAAAAATGTTTGTTGGTAAATGAGTTTTGTTATCTGAAACTGTTTATCTTTTTGTAATATATTTACTACCGAACATAAGTTTATGGTGAGAAAGTGTTTTATGATATTTTGATAATTTTGTTTAGAGGAAATTGTCATGAAATATGCTTTTTTACAAGAAAACATATTTGTTCAGGACAGATGGAGTGTTTGTTAATGGTTTAATCATACCTTTATTATTAAATTTGATATTTGTGCATTTTTTATACTGAAGTATACTTATAAAAATAAACCAGTTGGTAAGAAAGAGAGAGTGTTTCAAAATGATTTTATCTTTTGCTCTAAAAGTGAAATTTGTTTTGAAGTATACTTTTTGAAAAATATAACCCGTTATAAAGAAATGGATTGCTTTTTTTTCTGAAATTCATATTTGTTCTAAAGTGTCTTGAAAAACATTAATTGAAAATATAGCCCATCTGTAATGAACAGATGAGATTTTTATCCGTTTTACTTTTCTAAAAGTTAGATTTGTCGTTCTGAAATGCATTAATTGCAGAAATAACCGATTATTATGCTATGAAAAGATGGTACACTTACCTCTTTTTCTAAAATTCAGATTTGTTTCAAACTGTACTGAAACATATTAGTTACAGATAAAGCCCAGTATTTTGCTATGAAAAGATGGTTCTAAAATTTTGATTTGTTTTAAAGTGGCCTGAAATGTAGTAATTACAGATATAACCAATTATTTTGCTATAAAGAAATAATTATGTTTATCTTTTTTTTGCTTCTTAAATTCAGATCTGTTTAAAATTATCCTGAAATGTAGTAAGTGCAGATGTAACCCTTGATTTTGCTACGCAGAAATGGGATGCTTAGCTTTTTTTTCTTCTAAAATTCAGATTTGTTTTACTGTCCTCAAATGTATTAATTACATGATTATATAACCATTATTTTGCCCTGAAGAGGTGTGTTTCTCTTTATTTTGAAATATTTGTTTTGAAACAGCCCTGAAATATAGTTATTGGAAATATGACCGATTTTGTTATGAATTTTAATCATCTTTCATATATTTTTTTCTAAAATGAATTTTAATTAAAACAGTACTAAAATATAGTTAGTGGAAATGTGATCCATCTATTATAAAGGGATGGAGTGCTTTAAACGTTTTTAGCTTTTCTTCCTATAATGAAACGTTTTGAAGTATTGTTCTGGTTTATAGTTTTTAATGGAAAGATTACTCAATTGTTTGGAAAATATTTGTTCTATGTTCTGATTTATTTCAATCTTAATGTTTTGTCTTTTTCCATCTTGGGTTAGTTTAGCAAATTTCAAGCATGTACCACGGATATTTCTTCCTAACAAGATGAAAATTTAGCCTTGGAAGATTGAAAGAAAGGCTGCTAGTTTTTTGTTTTTATTTCAAGAAATGTCTTTTTCCCATTTAGAAAATTTTTTTTAGAAGATCATAACATATTTGTTCGTGAATACTGCAGGCTTGAAGTTATGTTTGTTAAAGCAAACTTGTTAGGGAGAAGTACAACAGAGTGGTT